>JAATLQ010023563.1:100790-137114 GCA_013421005.1 Heliconius erato x Heliconius himera | reverse complement strand
GCTCGCCGCCCACCACGCGTCCCCACGCGCCCCGCAACCTTTTGCTTATAAAAATGGATCCGCCGCACCCGCCTGGCTTCTTTTCCGCGCGCGTGTTTGACCGCGTTGGCACCCGGACCTACTTCATTAAGTGCTCAGAGCTGGCAACCCCCAGCACGTCGCGCATGTCTTTGCCTCTCTGCCTCAGTGACAGGACATTTTGCGTGAGAGTTGAGAGTTCAAGGTCTAGCAGCGACTCGATCGCTGCCGTTGTTCCCCAGGGCAGCATTTTATCACCTGCTCTCTACGCACTATACACTGATGATATCACAACGCCCTAGCGAGTATCACTCAACGAGAAATCCTGCAGGTGGTCCAGAACCTCATCCTCCGTCGAGTGACGCAGGCGCCATACTAAGTGGGGAACACCACGCATCATCGCAACATAAAAATATAACGCCTAGAGGTACACATTGGTCGTCTCGCGTCCAACGCATTCCGCCGCACCAATGTTTCGGGTCACCTGCACCTAAGGAGCAGCACTCCGTGGCATACCCGGCCGCCCGAGGTCAGACGTAAGACTACTTCCGAGGGACTTTCTATTCTCCTCCAAATCCGACTCATGAGCCTTGCATTGAACCTTGGTCGTTTAATATGGGCCTCCCTCAGGAAACCGAGGGTCTCTCCTGACTGAGTTGGCCGCCTAGATGGCATTTGATAATCCTTACAATTTCATACGGTGTCAGTGCCCAGATGTCGTTCGGAGCTACTACGGAGATGGACGAGAGAATGCTTCAATTCTGCGCCTGGCAAAGTTAATTTAGAAGCGGTTGCACGTATTTTGGAATTATCCAATAATTATAATGTATTTCAACGCGACATAGTTGGTTACTTCTTTCGTTTAAGTATTTTTGGGTAAGAGAATAGTAGGTAGTCTGTTGTTTATAATTTCTTTCGTTAAAGTTATCTGTTGTTTGTGTCATTTGTTTAATTGTGTTTTTTTAAACAACTGGAACATCCTTATTGGAACTACGAAAATGTGGGTTGCATTAAGGTTTAAATAATTTTCACATTAGTAATCTTAAGTGTTTTCAAACATAGGTACATTATATGAATAATTCAGTAGATAAAGCGGGCGAAGCCGCGAGCGGGTCGCTAGTTATATGAATAATTCAGTAGATAAAGCGGGCGAAGCCGCGAGCGGGTCGCTAGTTACTTTATAATATAAATAATCTGAGGATGTCTTATATTAAGTTCCGTAATAATATCTTTGAATGTAAGGTCAATTCAAAAGTTAAAGTAATTTTATAAATGTATTTATAAAAAAAATATCATAAAAGATTTAGTTCTCATATTGCAGTTATGTTTTTTGCTCGCTGGACATGATCCCTGAACCATGACACAGAATAACACCACATATATGTAGATTTAAAAAATGCACATGTAATCTATCTATCCACTCCCCACAGCCTACGATTTCGTTCGAACACACGTACGTGAGCTTAAAAAATGTAATTCTGCGCTATTAGTAAACGCATAAAAATAGCAAAAACGCTGGTTACAAATTGATGAAATGGTTTCAAATTTGTTACAATGTTATCCATTATTTTAACTTCTCTGTGTATCCCGCATAGAACAGGGTAGGCAAAGGAATCCTAGTGTCAAGACTCTATTTATTCAATTAATCATCACGAAATCTTTGTATTGCACTACAAAGATTTCGTGTTTGTGTTAGGAATTTTAAATTTTACTTAGGCTTTTTTTATAAGTGTTTAGTGACTAAGTTGTTTTTTGGGTCGATAGTTTGTATGAAACTTCGTTACTATAAGTGCTAGTAGTGATAAATTATGCATATGGATTCTTTTTAGGACCCAACAGAGGATTTTGAAATGGATTATGAAATTGGTTGTTTTTTTGAAATTCGACCCTTAATGATATGTTTTTTTGGATTGACGTTATAACATCTATATATGAATCAAGTCCGTTAATATATTGTTAACAGAGATTGTAACTGAGCAGTTTTTTTGTATCGCTGCCTGTCCCTATGTCTGTCTGGTGGCTTATTGTTCACGAATACCCAAAAATATAAGAGTTTTTACGTTATATGCGATGAGAACAGTACTTCATATGACCTGCCGAACCTGGGTCCTATGGAGGCCTTCGCCTTATCCAGACTAACTGACACGCCATTTCCCTTACTTTCACTAGCCGCAGCCCAGTGGTGGGTTAAGTAAACCAAAAGATCACTGGTCTGCGGTCTCAAGCGTTTGTGGTGTAAATTCTATTGATGGTCATTGATCAGCTGGTGTTTCTCCAGATAAACTAAGAGCTGTCTATTTATTATGCTCTCCATCGCTTTAGAAAGCAGGTGGGTGACAGCGATAGGTCTGTCGTTTGTTGGATCGGGACCATCGCCTTTCTTCAGGATGGAGTAAACTATACATGTAGCTGGACAGCTAGCATTCCTGAATCATACACCACCTAAAAATAATAGGAGACATTTCCGATCAGAATAGTTGGAATACATATAGTTCAGTACATAAATAAAAGTGTACTGCACTGGAGAGAACACTTAACAAAAAGGTTGTCACTAGCCCGTCTACTGCTCATAGATACTACGGCTGATCGCAGGATGTCATATTTAGAAAAAAAAAACCTATTTAATTCGATGCTCTTTACTCACATTTGTATAAGATATAGAGTATATGCGATGTACATTTGTATTATATATACAAATACTAACAGTTTCCAGAACATGATGAATATGGAATATTCTCAACTAAATAATTCCAATATACGTCCCTTTGAATTGCTATCAGATTGTGTTCTATTTTCGTACCTCAGGCATTGGGCATGTAGCGTCAGTAGTTATGGAGTACCTAAGTACAGAGTATATGAAATATCCCCTCGACGGACTCATTTAATGGAAGCACACAGCGATATTCTATTTCGATATTATATAAATATCATATTTTATTACAATAAATATTATACAATTATTATAATGAATTAATTAGTAGCAAGTTTTTCGAGGAAAAGATTGTTGCAAAAGGTGGCGGGAGGTGGAAACCTATGCGCGCGCTCTAGTGTGGAAGATTTTCATGATATCGATAATAGAATTGAATATAAATATTAATATTTTTAAAATAAAACCGGTACCGGAGGATCTCGTACCAATTTTTGGATTGTATGTCAACGGGAAGATCAATTTGAACTTTACAAACTTAAGTTTGCAGGCGTGCACACGTCTCATTTTGTCATTTTGTATAAAATGTAATAAATGAATATATAATATACTAACGGCTCGCCCACGGCTTCGCCCGCTTAAAATACATGATTATTGATTTAATAAGCAGAATTGATTGACAACTATAATGACTTCTAATATGATTTTTTTACGACATTATCGTCAAAGAATTTTTGATTGTTTTAAATAAAAAAATACGACTATTGTTGATATTTAATATTTATAAAATATACATAAAGCTAATTATTTATTACACGTATATATTTTTGTAACTTTATGTTTTTTTTACCTATATAATATACTCTGTTAAATGTGCCGATGTCAGTGAATAATTTAATTTACTCATTCAGAAACAGCCTTAAATGTTAAATTATTGATTTGAAGGATTCATAATATTCTTTGTAAAATAACTATAATAATTGCATATTAACTCCTGTACAGTTTTTAAATTAGTTACATATATTATATAAACGAACCAACCAAAAAATCTTTGTATTTACATCGTTCTTTATCTCTGTGTTGAATGAATTACGACTTCTTTCAAATGACGATAACTTTTTTTTTAATGAACCGATTTTGATGAACTAAACTTTAGTATTTAAGTTTTTTCAAGTAACAAAGCATTTTCAAGTAAATCAGTTCAGTACTTTCAGAGAAAAATGCGGGCAAAAATATGTCGACAGACAGATAGACAGACAGACAGACAAGAAATTCAAAAAAAATCTTTTTGCTTTCTATTATTATTTTTAAGTGTCCCTCTATCCATTTCAATCAAAATTACTAAATGTACAGACAAAATATTTTTACTGTCTTATTATATATAGAGATAATAAATTTTAACTTTTTGTAATCTTTCCTATATAGGACAAATATTTGTACTGCAAATTTTCACTTCTTGCCAATTTTCATAACTGTAGATCCACGGGAAGTATCCTGTACGTTTTGATTGCCTTGCAAGCTTAGAAAATTTGCGGCATAAACGGCTGTATCTTTTGATTCCGTTGGCTTAGAAGTTTGATTTTTTCACTGTTCCAAGGGACAGTAACTTTAAGTATTTGATATATGTTTCAGCTTGATACCTTCACGCGGTCCTGAGAAAAACGGTCATGATAAACGGACGGACAACAAGGAGATCCCAAAAAGTGACGAAATCCTAAAAAGATTTAATTTTATGATTATCATTTAAATAAAATGGTATGCCCAAAACATATCAGATCTAACAAGATCAAAATAAAACAGATATAACATGATAAATCAAATGTAAGACGTATTGTCTAAATTGACTAATTTAGACAATACGAGATACTTTTATATTATTTCTTACCCATTCTTTATTTTTTGCAAAAAAAAATCATATCAGTAAAAATAAAATATCGATATAATTCATAATGAAAACGACATTTCCATCGATTTCATCGATACCTGTTGCGTGGACATGACTAATTACATCCTAGGGTCTGGAATATTCAGAGCCTAGCTGTCATTCTACATTGCAGGAGTGCATGTTGCACACGTCACGTAGTTAGCGCGCGCGTACAAGTATGCCCAATTATATTTTTCAAAGTTAAATTGGAGTGTTATTTTTCTTGATTCAATGTTAGCTTTTTCTTGATCAACTGTAAAAAGTGTAATTACAATTTGTTTTGTATAATTCTTTTTTGTATTTTTTTTCTAAAAATAAATTATTAAATTTCGGACGTATATTAAATTAAAAGTTACCGGAAGAGCATATAATCGTAAGTATATAAAAAATACTGTTTCTTAATTGTATTTCCGTATATTTTTTAAGTCCGATAGTCCGATATAAAATATTATCTAATTAGGGTTAGAAAAAATATTTTTCGTTGTATTTTAAATTAACAAAAGAATATTTTATTAAATGCATTACGACTATAAATAACATAAGTTTCTATCTAAAAAAAACGATATTTGAATTAAATATATTTTAATAAAACCAAATCCAACAATAAGACGCGGATTTAATGTATACTTTTCCCACGGGTACTTTTAGTACTACTTTTCAATTAAGGTAGTCGACTGATATTAATTAAAATGCATATAAAATATTATTAGAAAATTAAAAACTTTTCCCTTCTAATTACTACCGCTCAGACTCTATCTCTTTCCCAGAATTCAGAACTCAGAAGAACTCAGAACTTTTCCCTTCTAATTAGCTTTGATAAAGCTTTTGAAAATGCACGATTTAAATATAGAGACAGAATAGATTTTTCTTTGAACAATTAATAAATAATATTTAGCTAGACTTATCTTCTTTTCTCTCTGGACTGAATTCTTGAAAGCTAATCTTGAATCTATTTCGAAGACAATGCCATTAAATAAATTAGCAAGAATTTTAAATGACAAAAATAACAACTTATAATCATAAACAAACAAACATTGAAATTAATATTTTGTAGAGATTAAAATAGCGCCTCTTTCCTAAGTATGGAATAACACTTTTAATAACGCTAAAAACATTAAATCTAGTTTGCTACCAAAGATTTTTTTTAAATAATTATGGCCAACAATACAACTTACGTATATATCTACCTTTTTTGCCTCGCTGAACAATCTTTTGTTAATGAAATCTTGCGATCAAATTCTAAAATCTAGCGATAAAATTTTAGGCCTGTTTTTGTATAAACAGGCCTAAAATTTTATCGCTAGATTAGATTAGACGAATATTTGATAGAACCAGGCTAATAGACGACAGCTGAAAATAAATTTTATATATTAGATCAATCTAGAGTTGTGTAGGACACTTTTTAAGAGCCAGGTAACCCTGATCGCAGGTACATACAAATACTAATATTATGGCTTTCCTCGATAAATGAACTGTTTAACATAAAATGATTTTTGTCAACATGGTTTATAAATAATAGCATAGATAACTAACGGTCCACTCGTGGCTTCGCCCGCATACCAAAATTTCTCAAAATTATGAGAAATTCAATAATTTTTCATAATTTTGAGAAAGTGGCAAGCAGGCACCCCCCGTGGAGCTCGAGCCTTGCGACCGTAAACAGAGTGTTGAATTATTTTAATTTTACATTTTTTCTAAAAGTCTACGTCTAATTTACATGGTATAAAAACCAAATATTTACTTCAATAAATTTTCTTTTTGATGGGATAACTTTCGCTCGTAAGTTTTAAGTAATATGATGGCGTTCCTTATTATTATTATTTAATTATTTAAGGCTAACTAAGAATTAAGCCGTAATATTATATAGCCTATAGCACTCCTGAAGAATGTAGCTTACATACAAAACAAACAAAAAGTAAATCCGATCAGTAGTTTCAGGCAAACTCTTCCGCTTTATTATATTAGTAAAGATAGGTATTATAGGTACGAGCTTCGGGCCCGCACTCGTACCCGCGTCCTCTAAAACCCGCGAGTACTGCGAGACGATCACTTTGCTTCTGTATTCTGAAACTGTGATATCTTTTAAAATATATTTTTTTACATAGCTGCTTGAGCTGTAAAGGCAATTTTGATCAATTTAAAATTTGTTTTTAATATTTTTATTATTTTTTTTAAGTTAAATACTAACAATAACTTTCAGGGGCTGTAGCCAAAAAAAAAAAAATACTGGTGATTTTTTTAGCACAAGTAATTTAAAAATTATTGGTATTTCTGATGAATAATTTCAACATCTTAAATAATGTATTTGAACCATGAAGTAGTTAACATTGTTATTCTAGTTATGAGAATTACAATTATCATTAAAATAATTTGTTTAGGTATTTAAATTAGTTTTCGCATTTCTCACTAGTCGGACAATGTTTGTAGTATACAAATATTTTAACTAGGATAGCTTTACAAAATCAAAATATTTGTATACTATCGGCTTTACTATATCAGAATCGATCGTGAATTGGTTTATGTACCTGGATGGTAGTTAATATTAACTTTCACATACTGTAGAAGTAGTACGTAAAGTATTTACGATTTTTCACAAATATCACAAGTTTTCAAATATCTTCTAAGATCCTGAAAATCACATTTAGCGATTTTTACATAGGAGTAAAATTAATAGGTACGTAAGGTCCTCAACTATTGAGAGGGAACCACTGTTAATCCGACGACCAACGACATGTTGCCGAGGACTTATAGCTATATAACAAAAAAAAAACATAATCCGACCCTTAGTTTTTGCTTGATAGGCGAACAACAGATAGACAGCCAAAAATTTAAAAAATTATATTCAATGAGAGATATAAAATGTATAACGAAAGTTATAGAAGGGCTCAATTATGTACATTGGATATAAAATTAAAAAAAAAACTTTTAGGGGTTTAACCGGATTAACAATAAAACAGAAGCTATTTAAACATGTTTTTGTGTTTTGTTAACCGTCATTAACTTTTTTTTTCTGTTTGCGTCACTCAGTTTATAAAATGGAAAACTTGAAATATCGCCTTATTTACGAATACGAGTTCCATCGTGGCCCCAGTCTTACAGAAACGGCCGGAATTATGTGTATGACAGTAGAAAAACACAGTGCATCTTTGGTCCAACGTTTTCGTTCTAGTTTTAGTTCTAGAAAATTTAACCTGCAGAAAAAAAAACGTGGACTACCGGAAATCCAAGTAGATAAAGAAGAGTTAAAGGGTATTGTTGAAGCTAATCCATCGCAAAGCACGTCAGTGCAAACTGCAGGATACGGCTGCAACTGTTTTAATCCACTTCAAGCAAATTAGGAAGATTAAAAAGTTTGAAGGGTGGGAATTGAGTGAAGCAAACTCGTAAACACGCATCGAATGCTGCGTTACATTACTTTAGTGGCACAATAATGAAGAGTTTTAAATCGAATACATTATCTGTGATGAAAAATGGATTCTTTACAATAATTTGAAGCACTTATCGCAATGGCTGGACCTTAGCAAGCCAGCCAAATCCAGTCCCAAGCGAAAATTGAACAAAAAAAATACTTGTAAGCGTTTGGTGGGCTAGTGCCGGTGTCCTTCATTATAGATTTCTCAGACCTGGCCAGATGATTACGGCAGACAGCATGATAAAAAAGTTAATTGCTAAGCAATCGAGGCTGGTCAATCGCTCTACGCTACTGCTGCTTCACGACAACCTTAGACCACACATTGCACAACAGACGGCTACCAAATTAAAAGAACTTCAATTGCAATATCTAAAACATCCATGTACTCCTCAGATCTTGCTCCGACATATTACCATTTTTTTTCGAAATTTGGATAATTTATTGCAAGGGAAACATTTTTCCTTCGACGAGGCAGTCAAAGCCGCTTTTAAAAATTTTATTGGTTCTCCTCCGAATGATTTTTTAGTAAAGGGATCAATGACCTAACTATGAGATGGCAAAAGTGCACAGATAACAATAGTTCTTAATATTTTGGTTAAATAAATATATTATATTAAAAATATTCGACTTTTTGTTCCTCCCATACCAAAGGCCCATTTTATAAGTAAGGAACATATATAACAATACATGAACGACCAAACAACTTGCATTTGACTGTTTTTTCAACACATTTAAAAATCCCTATGGCAATAAAAATAGTAATTACAGGTTATTTCCATAAATTGTCTCTACGAGTGCGCTACAAACATAGATAAATCTGGAACCTTTCTGAATGTAAAGTACATTTGGACATTAAATACTTTACCAAATACCAATAACTCATTATCTAAACAACAAACGTAAGATAAAGGAAGCAGTACCTTATTAAGATACAACAACAAGCGTTATTAAGATTTTCAATCTATTAAACATCAGTGAATTTTTAAAATAAACGTAATTACGGATGAAACGATGTAATTCGATTAACTAATTACAGGTGGTGATCGAGGCTCAATTAGGTTACGATACCGGATACGCACGAAATATTGGCATGTAGACGAGAATAACTTATCAGAATTTTAAATCAATTATTTTGTGGATGAGGCCAGTCGTGGCGCAGCGGCACTAATTGTGACTGTAAAACCGACTGGTTGTGAGTTCGATCTCCACTCGAGGAGATGAAATATTTACTTAAATTTATATTTACATTTTCTTCGCTCTGGTGTCGAGGCTAAGCGCGGCGTTGAGATCTGCCACTCAACACGCAATGCCTCCAGAATTCAGCAGAAAATGGGGAACGGAGTGTCTTAAGACGAGGTTCCCTCTGCCTACCCTGCTGTGTGCGGGATATAGCGTGAAGCTGTTTTTTTTTATTTTGTGGATTTAAACAGACGCTGGAATAATAATTTGCACTAGGATTTTTTTTTATTTTCATATTAACAATATCGTGATGCCTTAAAAGTGTTTGACTGTATTTATATTTAAAATGTCCTGTTTGTCAGCCTGGTAACAGAGCAGACAGGGCACGGTGCTATGCTGACCTTTTTGTTTCAAATAGGCTGAAATTTAATATAATAATTATCTCAATCGTTCAAAGCAATAGATTGTGTTTGTTTTCATGTTTTTTTTTAAGTTAATTATTATTAACTTACGTACCGTGCATGTAGTGCTTCGTTCTCTCTGCTAGGGATATAGTGTGAAGCTAATAAACAGATTAATATGTACTCGCGACCCGCTCACGGCTTCGCCCGCTTAAACTACTAAATTATTTATTTAATATACGGAATTAGGTTCCTGTTTTAATGTTTATTTGAAGTGCACTTAATATTTCTAAAGTGATAATTGTTAAAACTCTAAAGATTTTTAGGGTAGCTTTGTCCTTTGTCATTTTAGGAAATATTAATATATATTTATTTACGTCTTTTAACCTAGCAATAGCTAGCAACATCTTCGAGATGCTTCTGAAAGTTCTAAATTTTTTTTTACTTTTTTAATAAGATGTTGAAAAATTATATAATAATAAAATAAATGCAGGAATTAACATATCGTACTTTGAAATTCAATTATTTAAACGTATAAGTTTTGTATTGATTTTATATAAAAAATATATTTACAAAACTTGATCTAATAAGAAATTCAAATTAATATATTTATATTTTCAAATATTTACAGCTTTTAGCAGTAATATATATCTAGTTATAAGTACATATATACATTCAAAATTATTGTACATTTTAATTATAAATACACATACATACGCAAGACAACTTAATTAACTTATGTGATGCATCGTATTATATATAATATGTTGTTATTGTAATTATAGGTATATATCATATGCTGTGTGTTATAATATATAACCGTATATAACAATAATCACTTTGGAATACTAATTTCAAAATAGATTCACTTAACAATTTTCAAATGGCGCTAAAAAAACTTTAGTTTAAATGGTACCTGGTTTCCTAAAAATATAATATAAATTAAAAATTAAATCAGCTTCACGCTGTATCCCGCACACAGCAGGATAGGCAGAGGGAACCTAGTGTTAAGAGACACCGTTCCCCACTTTCTGCCGAATTCCGGAGGCATTGCGTGTTGAGTGGCAGAACTCAACGCCGCGCTTAACCTCGACACCAGAGCGAAGAAATGGACATATAAATTTAAGTAAATATTTCACCTCCTCGAGTGGGGATCGAACCCACAACTAGTCGATTTTACTGTCACACCTCGTGCCGCTGCGCCACGACTGGCCTAAATATAATATAATCTTTGTAAAAACCAATCATTTATTAATAATACTGATATGTATCCTAAAGGACTGGCCGTATAGAACACTATCGCGTTTCAGTGGACTCCAGCTTACAAGCGTATTATTATAAGATTATTATATGGCGCAAGTTACTTAGTTATTAGTACAAGTATAATAGAAGCTTTTAATAACACGAGATTCTTAAAATTATATTTAACTATCGATATTGTGGACATTATATGTACATCTTTTTTAATTTTATCAACATGTGTGGTGTAACAGTATGTACCTTGGATATTAGTTGTAAAATAAATAAATGAAAAAAAAATAATAATAAAGAAGAAGAAGAAATAGAGGCCGGTCGTGGCACAGAGGCACAAAGTGTGACTGTAAAATCGACTGGTTGTGGGTTTGATCCCCACACGAGGAAATGAAATATTTATTTATATTTATATTCTTATTTCTTCGCTCTGGTGTCGAGGCAAATCGCGACGTTGAGTTCCGCCGCCGACTCAGCATGCAATGCCTCCAGAATTCGGCGGAAAGTGGGGAACGGAGTGTCTTAGCACTAGGTTCCCTCTGCCTACCCTGCTGTGTGCGGGTTACAGCGTGAAGCTTATAAAAAAAACGCAATGTTATAGAGTTTCCAGTTATCTAAATAACCTTCTAATGGCAAATATCTTAAGTAACCTCTGAATCTCGAAAAGATTTTTTGGGTTATTCACAATTACAACTGCAAACGGTACTAACCACTAGACACATCACGCACCGTGGTATTATTTATATGATAATATTTTTAAGGATGTTTGGGATATCAGTTACAGTCGCCATGACCTATTCGATGAAAAGTCAATATTTAATTTAATAATAAATAGATGTGATATGTAACACCTCTCGTACAGCATATTGATTTTAAATCCGTGTTCGAGCATTTAATTCTCTATGTGTAAAATTTAAATTTTAAAATATTTAGCCTAATATGATTTATATTGTTGTACGCACGTTGTCAAAATATATTATGAGCTATATTTCAAAATATATTATGCATATATTTTGAAATATAACTCGTAATATAAAATTTTAATTACAAATCAAATATCTCTTCGATTTTTTTAAACATGGCTGATATTACACGCGCTTTTTTATAATTACGCTGTTTCCCGCACTTAGTGTTAAAACTCTATTAAGACACTTTTGTTCCACACTTTCCGTCGATTTTTTGAGGCATTCCGTGTTGAGTAGTGGTGGTTAACGTCACGTTTAATATTAAATATTCCATTCTTTCCAATGGAAATCGAACTCACAACCGCAGTTTTAACGTCGTTAACGTTGTACATTTGTGTCACGCGCCACGACGCGACGCCTTCAAACGCCAACGCTAACACGCATATATGGAAACTACAGTAAATACGACGCTAAAGGACTGTCGTAGTGTAAAAATGTGTTTTTTAGAAATGATTACAGCTGACGTGGGACATGCAATATAAGAGAAGGATTGATAAATAAATGACATGAAAGACATCATTAAGAAATTATGTAGCTATTTTATACTATATCATAAGATTTTTCAAAATTCTAAGAATCTGATGAAATTACAACTAATACTTAATAACATTATGAAACTAGGCAAGATTAGCGTGCAAGCTAGGTAGTTATTGAGTGAATCAGTCTTATCACAAAGGACACAAGAAAATTCCAAATAGTTATAATAATACAGAGATTCGAGGCGTAGACGTTTGATGTACTTTTCTATTGTACTTTTTTAGAAAATGTATAAAATTTTGAAAGAAGCGGGACTTGAACCCGCGCCTGTTATAAACGTTCTCATCAAGCTACGTCGAAATTGATATACGTTTGACCCAATTTATTTATTTAGCGAGATTTTTACAAATTTTCGCTTATTACTATTATTGCAAATAGCAAGAGAGGATACTATTTAATTTTTTTTAACTATAATGTTATTCCACCACATAGGAAAGAATAATATTTTTATTACAAAACGTATTAAAATTGGAATGTAGAGTCTAATTTAGTCACACAGCAGTGTTTTTTACCCAAACTATTAGAAGCACACGCCTTGTCCCCACCAGGCTGTGAAGCACTTATTTCAGGCGACCAAAGAAACTTTACTGATTGTTTCATGTTCGTCAATACCCAATGCTTTAGATATTTCAAGATACCTCACCTTCAACAAGAGAAACAATATTTGAAATACAAATATTCAATTATAGGTCAGTCGTGGCGCAAAGTGTGACTGTAAACGAGGGTGGTTATAGGTTCGGTTCACACTTGAGGAAATGAAATATTTATTTAAATGTATACTTTCATTTCTTAGCACCGGCGTTGTGGCAAAGCGCGGTGTTGAGATCCGCCACTCAACACGCAATGCCTCCAGAAATTAGCGGCAAGTGGGGAACCCAGTGTCTTAACACGAGGTTCCCTCTGCCTACCCTGCTGAAAAAAATAAAAGTAATACATTTATACGACGGCGTGCATGTGCATTTTTATTTAATTTTATTAATAAATGTAATAATATGGTTCAACTCCGAGCAGGTGAACTCTAAAGCTTTATTTAGCTCAGCGTAAATTCATTGTAAAAATTAAAAGCTTTGCTTTTAGTGAAAGCTAAAGCATTATCCTCTATAAAAGCTTAGTGTTTTGCCTTTGTATTTTTTTTAACCACCGACTATTGGTAATTTTCTATTTTCTGACATTTCTTTTTTATCCCATTTTATTATGAAACGTGAACTCGACTGAAAATTGTAGTTTTTGTTATTGAGTGACAAAGTATAAATCATAAAAAACTTTTTCACAAGATATCATTTTCAAATTAGTAACCAAAAAAAATAGATCCTTTTATTTTGAAATTATCTTCATTTTGTTTCCTTTAGATTGATACCAAATAAATGTTATTCTAACCTTAACCCTTAACCTCGTATTTAATTATTATAGTATAAATAACCTCAAAATTTATAAAATCCGCTCAGAACTACGTATTACAACTATACGTAATAACATTTCCACATTTATTTATAATCTCGATTTCAGATTTCCCCAGATGTGGTGGCCAATAGTTGGAAATAACATCCTTTACCAATTTGATTAACATACTGTTACAATTTGTATATCTTTTTTTGCCATTTTTAAAGTGTTATTTCACACTTAAGAATAAAAATACTTTTTAGAAAATGTATTATTACTTAGGGCAGTCGTGGCGCAGCGGCACAAGGTGTGACTGTAAAACCGACTGGTTGTGGGTTCGATCCCCATTCGAGGAGATGAAATATTTACATAAATTTATATTTTCATTCTTCGCTTTAGTGTCGAGGTTAAGTGCGGCGTTGAGTTCTGCCACTCAACACGCAATGCCTCCAGAATTCGGCAGAAAGTGGGGAACGGAGTGTCTTAACACGAGGTTCCCTCTACCTACCCTGCTGTGTGCGGGATACAGCGTGAAGCTGATTATAATTATTATTATTATGTTGTTAGCATCTCTGTAGAGAGATTTTTATAAATTTCAGCTATCCATAGAAAATTACTTAGAGTTATCACCTGGTGTCTGTGCGGCAGCCCCGCAAGGTGTAAGTGTGTTATTGTCCTCTCGATTGGTTAGTGCAGCGGTTGAATACAAGGCGATCAACCCGAGACTGCTTTGGGTTCGCTTCAAGCTGGGGTTAACAAGAGTATTCTAGTTAGTGGCGTATGCGCCGGTATCCTCAGCTCCATTAGGCGAACTCGAGGAGTTTTGGGAGAGTGTCGGGAACGTTCTAGGTAGCGTTAGAGGGAATGCAAAAATAATAATATGTGACGATTTGAACGGATGGGTCGGAACTGCGCGAGCCGTTACGAGGGAGTGCTAGGTATCGGTATGGTGACAAGAGAATAAATGAGGCTGGACAGCTTATATTGGAAATTTGCAAGGAAAGGAATTTGTTTGTGGCAAACACTATGTTTGACCACAAACACATTCACATGTATACATGGGAGCGAACGGAAAGGAAAAGTATGATTGATTTATTCCTAGTGGATCAGCGTATTCGAAGCCAAGTCATGGACACACGAGTGTTTAGTCACTATCTAGTCGTGACTAGAATAAAGCATCTGTTCGCGGGTTGGCGCAGCTACACGAGGTGTCCAACCTTGTAGTCGAATTACCGCATAAGAAGCTGGAAGCTTCAAGACCCTCCGACTAGAACGGAATATCAAGAAAGAGTTTCCAAAAAGCTAGACAGCAGTGAATCTCGAAATGGAAATATTGAAGTATGCTGGCAGAACCTTAGGGATTGTTTGGAGGAAGCAGCGATAGCGGTATGTGGTAAAGGCAAAGGAGGTTTTAGCAAAAAGCGTGACGAATGGTGGGATGACGAAGTGCAAGATGCTGTAGAAAGAAAGAAGAAAGCATGGCAGGATTATGAAGCCTCTGGTAAGGATAAAAGTATGAGAGAGATAAAAAAGAAAGAGTATAAGCTGCAAAAGCTCCAGACGGAAGCACTGATAAAGATGAAGCGTGAAGAGGCAGAGAATAAAAGAGATGAAAGGTTAACGAACATCTTCAGAGAAAATATGAAGCTTTTCTGGCGAGAAGTTAGTGTTTCTCGAGGTTGCTCGCTAACCTGTAGAATGAAAGGGGTGCTTTCGAAGGACGGTGAAATTTTAATAGACCAAACACACGTTTTGCAGCGATGGGTGGAATTTTACAAGGAGATGTATGAATGTGATGACGCCTCAGTCTCAAGTAACAGCGAAACGCTGAGCTTTGATGTAGCTGCTGGTGAAATCAGTGTAAAACAAGTTGAGAGTGCAATACGAAGTCTGAAATGTGGTAAGTCAGTGGGAGCAGATGGAGTTACTGCCGAGATGATCAAATATGGTGGGCCAGGCGTCTTGGACTTGTTCTGGTTTGTATGTAATTTATGCTGGAAATCAGGGGAGGTCCCAGACGATTGGCGAGGTGCGGTCATCGTGCCTTTGTATAATGGCAAAGGTTCACAGATAGACTGCATAAGTCATCAGGCTATCAGTTTGATTAGCCTAGGTAGTAAAGTGTATGCTGAAGTTTTAGCGAGAAGAATACAAGAGAGATCTGAAAAGCTGTTGTGGGAGGCCCAAGGAGGCTTTAGACTTGGAAGAGGATCAGATCTTTTCCCTCTGCATGATCACGAAAAAATTTTTGGTCGTTAACCAAAAAGTTTTTTGTGTTTTTGTGGACTTGGAAAAGGCGTTTGACAGAGTTGTAAGAGCGAAATTATGGGAGATACTACCCCGATAACAGTACTACGGAAGGTCACGTAAAAAGCATGAGGCCCCCGGATGGCATGTATGAAGATGGCATGTATATTTTAAGAAAAACCTTAAAAAATTGAATATTTTACGTAGAGATGGTGGATGGTGTTTTACGTAGACGTGGTGTGTTTAGCTAGTTACTTTCAAAAATATTCGTAATTAAGTTATATTTATTTTTTTTGCTACTTTCAATGAAATAACAACATACACAAAAATACCTACACAAAAATCGAACGGAAAAAAATGTTTATAAAAATAGGGTCATTGATCGAGCGAGCTTTTGTTTTAAATATTGCCACGAAAATACGTTATCTAACGTAGTGTTTATTTTGGCTTATAATAATGTTAGCACGCAGAGCTTTAATTTGGGAAAGGAACGGAAGCTTTAACAATTTAGAAATTAGTCTTAAATTGGATTTTCCTAATTTTAGCACATCAATCGTCATTGATATCTTTATTTACTACTTTTAGATTAAAAATGTCCCGACAATTGTTAATATATACTTACATTTTGAACAAATCTGTAACCAGCACTTTTCATGTACTTTGAATGAGTTTTTCATAAAATTCCAACGTGCTTTATGCTTTATTAAAAACATTATTGATTGCGACGTCATTGCCAGTAAAACGATTTCTATTAATATTCTTTAGTTGTTTTTATTATTTTTTTTACTTATTCTTTGTTTTATACATCTATCTTTACCCCTAGCAGGGTAGTCAGAGAGAACGGAGCGCCAAAAGCCCTACTTTCTGTGTGTTTTACTTTATCGACTGTTACCACTCGTCAATCTCTTTATAAATGCCATGCGGCTCTGTATATATCTGTTCTCCCTAGCGAGGGTTTTTGATTTATAAGACCTGATGTTATGGTTAGGCTTATCCGCTCTTTACCAATGCGCAGCTGACTTCGATACATGTCCATTCTTGACATCGGAGATGTGTTCGTTCCCCCTATACCAATGCTCTCAGTTACTATCTAGATTTTATAGGTCTATATACTACAGAGGAAAATTTCGTTTCATTAGTCTTAAGAATTGGATTTACTTTCTTGTTAGGCTTAAATATAGTTTTAATGGAAGCTTTTCTTAAAATGTTGCAATCCTGTCTTTTTCAAAAGGTGTTTTACATATGGTAGAAGTCCCAGTTGTCTTTCTATTGAGGGTCTTCTGTTAACACTGAAGGGGAGTAGGCATCTTGATCTGATGAAAGGCATTCTTCACCTATCAAAGCTCGTCCCCTAGATGTTCAGCGTAGCAGACATGGTGGGTTCTTTGAAATAAAGACTTGCCAATGGTAGAAAAATGTGTAGGATGGTGGTAAGATTCACTAAAGTAGTGAGTATGGTTTCTTTGTTAGCTAACTTAAGATCTTTCAGTCCACAAACAAAATGTTAAGAGTTCTTGACATGTTGAGCCAGTTTATACCTCGGCGTACCGATTTGGCTAACTATTGAAGAAACAATCAGTTTAATCGTATTGTGTTTTTTCGATAACCCATACAATTTAGAACATTTTACACGGCTAGTTATGAGGGATTAAATGTTACATATTTTACCGTTCTTTCATTGTTCTTCTGCAACACCTACATTTCGCTGCCGTTTATCAGCGTCGGCCGTCAGCATTTTAAATGTTCTGTTATTTCACGGTCTCATCAATACATCTAAAGCATCGTTAATTCTGTTTCCGGCAGCAATACGCACGTGCGTCTTTTCTTCATTTCTTTCAAATGCAAGACTACTGTCTGGTCTTTCTTTAAGAGTGGACTTTCCTTGAAAAGAAAAGTTTCCTCTTGCATGTCACTTTGTGTCACTTCATGCTGCCAAGTTGACGTGGCGCAACCTTATTTAATACGTGAGATGTGCCTTTTTCTTCTCACACACAGGCTGAGTGATCTCTATAAACAGATTTTACAACAAGGGAAGCGATTAAAGTATTGTACCGAGGTAGTCTCCCAAAATATCTTACACCCCTGTCAAACAGCTAAAAAAAAATCTGGCTTTAGGACCTCCTGCGACCTACTCACTGCTGTAAAATGTGTGGCAAAGTAGTAAACAACCTTAGAAATTACTTAAATTTCGTTAGAAATGTTGCTCGTTAACATTTAATCATCATCCCTTTATCATCATCCTACCATTTATCGTGCTATTTACTAAAACCTCGTTTTCATTTACCACATATTTTTGTCGCTGCTTTTCTTTTATAATTTTTAAATATAATGACAGAGAATACTTCAACGTTTCCATTTGCTGTTTCAAAGGTGTCTAATATTTTGAAGGCACTGTTCCTCTTTGATCGATGGATCTTTAAACTTTTCGCTTCTTATGCGATAATTCGACTCCAAGTTTGGACGTCTCGTGAGGCTGTCTCAAAATGAAAACAGACTTCTTATTGTAGCAACAAATACATATTGGTCTGTTCCCAGGACAGCATCCTAAGCACTGGCGTGTCCACAACTTAACCTTAAATATATTGATCCGCTAGGAATAAGTCAATCATACTTTTCACGGTGAGAATGTAGAAAAACGTGCGAATTGATCGGTGGTGAAGAAATAGCAAAAAAATTTTTATAAAGACAAATCGAGCGGTAACAAATGTAGGGGGGGAGACCTCGGTTGACCTACGAAAATACAGCATCAAAAACATGAAGACGCCCCAGACGGCATGTATGAAAAGTTGATGATAGTAGACGAGGTGAAAGAGGTATATAGAGACCGTAGCATTTAGTGTTCCGTTCTCTCTGACTTTCCCACTAGTAATACAGCGTGAAGCTAAATAAGTAAGTATTTAATTTCAATTCTGTTGTAAAGAATAATTATTAGTACCACAGCATAATTTTCCTTCGTTTGCTTATTATTATTCTACACCAATTGTCATTGTCCGTACTCCATTTTTTTTAAAGTCCATTTATAAAATAAATAGGGGTCTAGGTCTAGGTCATAGATGCCACTCCAATAAACGTGCATTATAATGTCCAAGCTTGTATCTCACAGCAAAATTTCAGCTTTACACGCTGGTTTTAAAAAAGACATAATTTTTGGTTAAAAATAACAATTTTAGGAGAACTGCCACCATACTTCTTACAAGAACCAGAGTCATAAAGTAATAATAGTGTTTAATTATTATATCAAACTACCGTCAACGATTTCTTAATTACCTCGCATACTGTTCTTGATTCTTTCATAACAAATTGACTGTATCTTGGTCCTCTCGTATGGAGGATTTGAGAGCTTAAAGTTTTTAGAGTAAGTTCCAGAAAGCTTCCAACCGTCTTAAATTAGGTATTTGAATAGGATTCTTCCTACATTTAACAGCAATGCAAATGCTCCAAATCCAAAACTATTTTCATTCCCTCCATTTTTTTTACTTTAAAACAACTACCATATCAGCCACCTAAATCGGCTGATAGCTTAAGCGACACTTTCTTTACTAGTAGTAAGAAGTGTAAAATTACGAATTTGATAAGTAAATAATTTAGGGAAAAATATTTACGCTTCAAATTCGTAATTTTGCACTTTTTACTACTAGATCACTTTGATTCGACACCAGGGCGAAGAAATGAAAATATAAATGTAAATAAATATTTAACTTCCTCGTGTGGGAATCGAACCCACAACCAGTCGATTTTTGCCTACCCACACGTTGTGCCTAAGCGCCACGAACGTGGCCTCTGTAAATTTTTCATTAAAGATTTCGTTGTAAATTATAAGATATATCTGCGCTACAAGTCTTAATCTTGCCATGATATTATTAAGAAAATATATTCAACTTATCCGAATGGTTATTAAATTATTCGTATATCTCCCTATAATTAAAAAAAAAATTCTCCTAACTAATAAATAATTGTTAGAAGTTACGTTTCTTATCATCATCAGCTCAGTAATGTATGACATTGACAAAATGACGACTACAAGAAGGAAATATATGATTATTACAAGAAATTTCATTTAACATAGTACGAGAGGATAAAATTTGAGCGTTTCTCTCGATTTTTATTCCATTATAAGATTCTGACTTGGTGCTAATGTGTCCAAGAGGAAAGTACACTCTTTATTTTATTTTTTTATTAGCGGAACACATAAAAATATATTTATCAGATAAAAAACCTTCTTACATTTGAAAAGATGTTGGTTAATATAATGAAAGATACTGTTTTTATTTATATTTTTACCATTACAATATCTGTTGTTGAATTTTAACAAACGAGCTTTGTTCTCGTTGATGTTTTTATTAGAGTACATCTTTTTAATAATAATATTTTTATTTTCATTAATTTCTTAACTTATATAAAATTTCCAGGGTTAGGTCCAAGGCCTCCAGATATGGTTAACATTTAAATAAAATATTTTGAAATATTCATCCATAGGCATCCAGATGCCATTCGGAGGATTTTTTTTTACCCTCTGATGGATGTCACAAGCATAGGTCATGACGGGACGGATGCAAGTTTTGTACAATGTCAGGTTGTTTCGAAGTGACATTTTACTCCGCTTGCAAATCAGTAGGTACAGTCTGCTCGTGACGTACATAGCCTTGTTTCTGACATACGAGATGTGCGGCCGGAAAGAGAGTTTCGAGTCTAGTATGCCTGGTATTTGTCCTTGGATTCCCAGGGGATAGGATTGCCTTGTAGGTAAATAGTCGAGACGGTCTCGTAACGCTTTTTTATATCACAGGGTACGGTCTTCACGTAATCTTCAACAAAATCGTATGTGGTTTTGACTATACTATACTAACTTCACGATTTATCCCTAGCGGGGTAGTCAGAGAGAACGTAGCGCCAAACGCTACGGTAGTTTTATGGTGGTGGTGGTGGACGATAAATGTATTTTTTTGTTATACTTATGTATAAGAGAGCTTTCGCTTATAGTTCCATACCATGATCTCAAAAGAGATAATTTCATAATATGACACAAAAGTGAATTAAATTATTAATTTGAATAGAAATCATAAGCGTTTTAACTAGACGCCAGTACACACGTTATGTTTTTTTTATTTTAAATAACTCACATTTCTTGGATCGTAACGGACATAATGTCTTATTACTGTATACAATATTTATATATATAAATTTACGACTAAATTATTTCTATATTTGGTTCTTTCCGTTAAGTTTTAAGTTACTTCAAGTTTAAATTGTACCATGTATATTTACTTGACTTTATTTCTTTCACAGGAACTGAAATAACAGCTTTGAACATCCAATGGAAGAGTGATATATTTGCCGAACATTTTCTGAAGTGGAAAAGTGAGGCAGCCTCTCTTAAATCGGGAATATATAATTTTAATAATAATATATAATATTTCACAATGCCACCATTAAATTACGAATATTTTTACAACGTAACTGACGATGAACTGTTCATAAGCGCCTATGTGTGCGTCATTATTTTTGCTGTCGGGGTTATTTGGTACTTGGTCTACTATTTTAAATTAATACAACGCCCTGTTGAGATGAGACGCCAGCGACGACGTCAAAGACAAAACGCGTACTAAAAGCAGGTATGTAATTCTTTTCATTTACATGCTGTATCCCGCATGTAGCAGGGTAGAGAGTGTTAAGACATTCCGCCTTCTATTTTCCGCTAAATTCGGGAAGCATTGTGTCTTGAGTGGCGGAACTCAACGCCGTCAAATATCGCTAGTCTGAAATCACTATTCCATTCACTTTCATACTATCTAAAGACATGGTGAGCTTAGCGCTTAAATAACTTTCTACGATTAACATCTATTATATTATTAATATACTTATGTATGTATAATTATATGTTGTAATTTACAACCTTATACACTAAATAAAAGTGTGTTTACAGTGTTTAATTTAATAACAATAATAATTAATATTCAATATTTTCCTAAAAATGCCGAAGTTAAAATCAAAGAATAGTTTAGCTTATTTTAAAAAAAAGTATGAATATTACTGCCGGTAACAGGGTTAACGGAGCCTTAGCTGCATCGATGAGACGGCGAAACGTCAGCACAGCTGCGCGTTTGGCCGTACACAGTGTTGGTACCGACGCTGTTATACGGCAGTGAAACGTGGGTATTACAGAAGAATAATGAAAGAAAGATGAATGCCGTGGAGATCCTAGATTGTAGGATATGCGGAGTCAGCTTAGTTGATCAAATCCGGAATGAAAAGATGCACACAAGGACAGGTCTCGTCCAAGTAATAAGTGATGAAAGATGAGAAAAACGATTTATGACGGAAAAATGAGTGGTAAGAGAGGTAGAAGGAGATCTCGGTTGACCCCCGAAAACATAGTATCAAAGATACTCGAGGAAGGTCACGTAAAAAGCGTGAGTACACCGCAGAAGGCATGTATGAGGAGGTTGATGACAGTGGACGAGGCAAAGGAGGTATGTCGATACCGTAGCGCTTGGCGCTCCGTTCTGTCTGACTACCCCGATAGGGATAAAGCGTGAAGTTAAGTTAAGTTATTATTGAGATATCTTTATAGAATTTTTAATAAAAAAAAATATAGAGTCCAGTTGTGGCGTAGATTACAAATTGTGACTGTCAACGCCATTGGTTGTGGGTTCGATTGCGACTCGACGAAATGAAATATTTGCTTCGGTATCGACGCCAAGCGCGGTGTTAAGTTCCGCCACTCAACACGCAATGCCTCCAGAATTTGGTGGAAAGTGGGGAACTGAGTGATTTAACATTAAGTTACCTCTGTCTATCCTGCTGTGTGCATAAGCACAACAGTGTGAAACTGACTTAATTTTCATTTAATTTCATCTAATGGTCTAATGTTTTCAATCAATTAAAAAGAAACATCAACTTATAATAATATGAAATTCGTAGCAGCCTTAGCTACATTGATGAGACGGCGAAACGTCAGCACAGCTGCGTGTTTGGCCGTACACAATGCAGTTTTGGTACCGACTCTGTTATACGGCAGCGAAACGTGGGTATTACAGAAGAAGAATGAAAGAAAGATGACTGCTGTGGAGATGCGATCTCTTCATAGGATATGCGGAGTCAACTTAGCTGATCGAATCCGCAATGAAGAGGTACACAGAATGGCAGGTACTAGCGAGGATGTCACGGTGAGAATGAAGAAGAACGTGCTCAGCTGGTTTGGGCACGTCGAACGAATGAGTGATGAAAGAATGCCAAAAAAGATTTATGATGGAAAAGTGAGCGTTAAGAGAGGTAGGGGGAGACCTCGGTGGACCTTCGAAAACACAGTATCAAAGATACTGGAGGAAGGTCACGTAAAAAGCATGAGGACACCCCGAAGGACATGTATGAAGAGGTTGATGACAGTGGACGAGGCGAAAGAGGTATGTAGAGACCGTAGCGTTTGGCGCTCCATTCTCTCAGACTACACCGCAAGGGGTAAAGCGTGAAGCTAAGTTAAGTTAAGTAAAGAAGTTCGTACAAATAACAACACTTAAAAATTAGAGGAAAACTATTGGATAGAAGAATCCAATTGAAACATATAAATTTTCAAAAGCTGCTGTTATAATTTTTAAATATACTTCATAGTTGTACTCCATTATAAGTTCTTATTTTATAGTTATAGGGTAAAACTTGGAAATATGTTTTGGAAAAAGGTTTAATACGATCTACATGTGCCCACCTTCCTTTTGAAATATAATCTGTTACGCAGGGTGAATTATTTTCGCTTTTATGAGCGAATGTATTAGCAGCGGCTAATATAGGATAGATAGGGGGTACATATTGGATCTGTATCTCCACGTGAACCCCTGTAAATGATTCCGTTCAATTTGGCAGGAATTTTTAAAATAAATCCAGCCTAAGTTAATGATTGCAGAACTAACTCTAAAAAACAATATGAGAAGAAAATCTATGAGCTACAAATAACAATTATAGATGTGAATAGAAACTTAAACTAGCAAACCTTATCACCACTGAAGTCAATAATTTACTCTAAAATTTTTTTATTATTACAAAAATCTGCATACATAAATATTAGTCTCATTAAATACCTGAAAAATTCGACCAACAGATAGATTAAATTGTATCTTTTTAAGAAGATAGAAATATATTTTTTGATGTCACGCATAACATTTTAGCATACTTGAAACTAGTGTTATTTTTTTCAATAAAATACTATTCATGTTCTAATAAAACTTAGATTTATAATGATCTCACTCCTTTAATCATTAATAATCTTATTTAGTTCACCACTATAATGACACTAACAAATACAAGATTAGACGAGGAAAAAGTACAAGAATTATGAAAAGAAAAAAGAAAATTTAAGAAAGAACAACACAACACAAATAAAGAAAGTAATCAATATTTTAGTAAAAACGACGAGGATGCCTGATTTATGTTATAAAAATGATAAATATTTAATAGTAAATTAAAGACAAACATTCATAAAAAAATATTTATAAAAACAAAAACCCCGACTGCATAAAACTGAAAAGAAAATAAACAAGCCGAATGGTTTATTACTATTAAGAGTCGGGATCTCTTTAAATTATGCGGGGTTCCGAGTAAAGATTTTATTGATTGAAGAATTATTTATAGACAGTCATATATCTCCTTGTAGAGTTCCGCCCATCGCTGCAATACGTGTGTTTGTTGTGTTAAAATGTCGCCGTCTTTCGAAAGTACCCCTTTCGTTCTACAGGTTAGCGAACAACCTCGGGCCTTCCTTGGGCTTTCCACAATAGTTCTTGTTGTTTTCCATGAAGTTGTTCGTTAACCTTTCATCTCTTTTCGTCACTGACTTTTCAAGCTTCACCTTTGTCAATACTTTCATTTGTTGCTTTTGCTGCTTATATTATCTCGCTGTGTGTCAAATAATTGTTTTAAATTACCAATTTACACTAATTGTAAACAAAATTAGCAAATTATAAAGTTATTATGTAAAACGGAAAGTTACTCAGCTAAATTGAAAATCAATTTGCATACATTCAGCATTTATACAATTTTACAATTTATTAAATTCTGATTGTAATTCTTATATTATTTTACACGACATTTAATTACTTAATGTCTGTTCTTACTTATTACTGAACTTTAGTAATTCATATTCCATTGAATGCAAGCCTAATATATAACCCAAATTACCCCTTAGACATATCTAAGATTCACCATAAGCCATTAAAAGTTTTAAAAATAATGTAATACATTACATTATTTTCGTATAATCAAATGTAGGCATTATAAATAAAGTCTACCTAAAGGCACGTATATTAATTTTAATTCGTAATTTCAATATTTTTAATACGAAATTATATATACTTAAATATATAACTCTGTATAAAAAACGTTTATTTAAATTATTTTATTAAGTTATATATGAAGCATATGTATAACTACATATAACAAAGTTTACGGCTTTATTATTTCTTTTTTTGCAGGAAGTGAAACGAGCTATCGTGAACTTTCAGTCAAGTGTTACAGTGAACAAATAATTTCATGTACTTAATTTATATTTAAAATGTCTTCTGAACAGTTAGAGAAAAGTCCAAGTGACTACGAAAGAGTGATTTACTTGTATCAATTCTTTCTAATATTTGTTATTATTATGCTGTTCTATAGTATACCTAGTCTTCGTTCACCAGCGCCTCGTCCTCAGCAAAGGAGGCCAAGAATAATAAACAATCGACGTTTTGGCTAGATGCAATAATAGGGTGAGTTTAAGCCCTGTCTTAACAAAATGATATTGTTCAAAATATTCCTATCTGCTATATCTTCATCAACATTGTTTTGATCATCATTCATCATCATCATTGTTCATCTTCACCTTGTTTTGGTGAAAAGCTCCTTCATGGCTAAAGATACATTTCGACTGTTTACATTTGCCAAGGAACGCAACCAATGAAACTCTTAGTACAAATAAATATGTGTTTTTATAATACTCTTCCCTATAATACTTTAGAATTAATCAAATATCTACAATTTTTACCATTCTAGCATTTTTTAACTAAGATTATCGCTCATTCTAATCTAATGAAAGATATGGTCACCTTTAAAGTACAGTGCTTAAATTTCAGTACAGTCTTCGTAAATTGGATCATATTTCTGATCATCGTCATTAGCTTTTGTATGCCTGCCTTATTCGATCCCTTTTTAATCTTCTCGTTTCTTTAAATTTACAAGATCTAATCTCTTTCCTTAGACTTCTTATACACCTTAGCAAATACAAATTATACAGCAAATATAATTTTCACGGTAAAGGACTTTTTTTATAAAATCCACAACATTCAAAATCATATTCAGTTTATATGTCAGTTTTTTATTTAGTATCTACAAGTAGAAGGCAATTCTGTTGAGAGGAGCCGACATGATATATATATATATATATATATATATATATATATATATATATATATATATATATATATATATATATATAGTTAAGTTAGTTAAGACACTCTATTCCACACTTTCTGCCATTTAAGTAAATATTTCATCTCCTCGAGTGGGGATCGAACCCACAACCAGTCGGTTTTACAGTCACACTTCGTGCCTCTGCACCACGACTGGCCTCTATATATACGATAGTAGTTATATTATAGCTATCTTTCATAAAATTCAAATGATTAATTAAACACATTGCTAGACTTCAAATATTCTTGGACAGTGTTGTTTTCACAGTAACTTTAAATTTCTACATTGGGAAAATTAAAATATTAAAGTATAAAATATTTTGGAGAAATTAGTGCACTTTGTAATGCCACTGTATAGTGTCTATTACACTAAAAATATTTTAATATTATTTTATTAGGATTCTTCATCAGATGTTTCTGATTTAAAAATATTTTAAGTCAATGGAAAATGATTGGCACGATCAACTACATTTGTTAAAGTATTATTT
This sequence comes from Heliconius erato x Heliconius himera, assembly GCA_013421005.1. Classification (NCBI taxonomy): domain Eukaryota; kingdom Metazoa; phylum Arthropoda; class Insecta; order Lepidoptera; family Nymphalidae; genus Heliconius; species Heliconius erato x Heliconius himera. The sequence continues at coordinate 110,232 of JAATLQ010023563.1, read as the reverse complement.
CATTATTTCTTTTATACATAAGCACGATTACTATGGTCCTACAGCATGTAGGCTAGTCTTCAAAATCAACGCCAATGAATAAAAAAACGTCTACAAAATCAATTACAGCCTAGATTGTGCCTACGTTTTATAGTTACATTACAAAATAAGTAATTAAAACTCATCCAGTATAATAGAGGATGTACGTGTACAAGCAGACAGACAGACGAACGGACGAATTATATATATAAAAAAAAAAAAAAGGCCGGTCGTGGCGCAGCGGCACGAGGTGTGACTGCAAAACCGACTGGTTGTGGGTTCGATCCCCACTCGAGGAGATGAAATATTTACTTAAATTTATATTTCCATTTCTTCGCTGGTGTCGAGGTTAAGCGCGGCGTTGAGTTCTGCCACTCAACACGCAATGCCTCCAGAATTCGGCAGAAAGTGGGGAACGGAGTGTCTTAACACTAGGTTCCCTCTGCCTACCCTGCTGTGTGCGGGATATAGCGTGAAGCTAATTATATATATAAATTTAAAAAATCATGGATTTGTGTTCTATTCATGTTTTTATTTTCAGTTTTACATATTCTGACATCATTTTATCTTAAATACATTCAATGCACACACCATTTCTTATACTGTTATATGGCACTTGTGTTTTCATATTTGTTTTCTGTATCCTGCTGATGTATCCTGTCCATAGCAGGGTAGGCAGAGGGAACCTGGAAACCTAATGTTTAGGCACTCCATTCCATTCCATTCATTTATTCCATTAAGGGACTTTCTTTCCTCATTTTTCGTCGAATTCTGGAGGCATTCCCTGTTGAGTGGGGAAACTTAACGGAACGCAACGACGCGCCCGCACACTTTGCCTCGTTCAGAGCAAAGAAAATAAATAAATAATAATAATATTAAATATAACATTTCCTTGAGTGGTAATCGGACCTACAGCCTGTCGCATTTACAGTCGCACGCTTGTCCCCCTGCACCACGATTTCTATATTCTTATATATCTTTTGTCTGCAATAAAAATACATAAGATAAAAGATAGATATCGTAACACATTAAATTTGATATTGTCTCTATATAGTATAGAATAGGAACTAAGTATTTATCATGTCTATAGAAATATTATTCGATTTGGTCTTATTGTTGAAAATAGTAGGGTAATGTAGTCGAATATTCTTTTTCAGGCGGGGCAAAGGACTTTGTGGGTGACATAAACATAATTTAATAGAACTATTTCAATTAAAGTGAAAAGTGTAAAACTAAAAGACAAAGTGTAAAATAAAAAAGTTAAAATGCCAGACGTAAATCCCGGTAGTGTCTCACCGGAAATGAAACGAGAATATGAAAAAATAATATTATTATACGAAATTGTCGCCACTTTGTCAATTTTCATACTATGGGTAATTATTCGGCAACAATGCAGGCGGGCACGCGTTCTTTTTATGAGGAGAATGCAGGAGATGGCCAACCACAATCTCCACAACAACAACCCCGACAACAACCACAACCACCACCACAACAACAACAACCACAACCACCACCACCACCACCGTCATTACCACCAGAACTAAACAGGTTAGTGTAGTTTTAAACATGCACAATTTTTTATTTTTTTAAAATAAATGTATATTATATAATTTTATTTATATAAATTAATAAATAAAATTATATAATATACATATAATTAAGAAAAAACATGTCTATTTGCTGCTTTTTCGAAGGATATAAAATTTAAGTTATATATTTAAGATATGTATAGTAGTTACTTTTATAATTCATCCGGAATTTATGAAAAGAAATGTGGTGTTAATAGTTTTAAGTCGGATCAAGTTATTTATTAAAAAGTTTTTTTTTTAGAATACAAATCACTTTTTTTTTACATAACCTTCGGCTCTACAAGTTTAACAAATATTTGAATAGCTAAAATATATAAGCAAATGATTAATAATAAGAATTATAAGGGGAATATTTTATGTTAATTGATTAATATGTTCATGTAAAAAGATATAATAAAATATTATAAGCTGAGTTTGAGAAAAATAGGTTAATAAAAAATAATAAACCATCTGAAAACTTTATTAAAGAATTTGACATTTGAAAGGATTCAAATTCTTCGTCGTTGTTTATTTTACATGTAACGGGCAAGGTGGCTGTTATTAACATACAAAATCAAAGAAATAAATCTGCTACACGCTGAATCCCGCACACAGCAGGGAGAGGAAACCTAGTGTTAAGAAACTCCGTTCCCCACTTTCCACCGAGTTGAGTGGCGGAACTCAACGCCGCGCTTTTGTCTCCACACCAGAGCGAAGAAATAAAAATATAATAGTAAATAAATATTTTATTTCCTCGAGTGGGGATCGAACCCACTACCAGTCGATTTTACAGTCACACTTTGTGCCGCTGCGCCACGACTGGCCTCATCCTTCTTAACATAATTCGATTGATTTTACTTTGGCAGAAAAAAGTGCACTCATTATTTAGATACACTCACTTAAGCACTAAAATATCAGTATAGCAAAAGAAAGCAATCAATAAGCATTCAATAAGACAAGAACCTTTAAAATAATAACGTAATAATAAGAATTAAACGAAAATAAAGTTTTCTTGTATCAATAGAATAGTCGATAGACGAACAATGGCGGATATAACCCGACCGATGACAAAACGTCAGATTTTAATGTAAAATGTTCGCAGTATCTGTGCTCTATAATTTATTAGTTAAAATGCATTTGAAAATAAAATATTTTGAAAATAAAGTGTCTATATAGTGTATTTACGTGTTAATTATTTAGTAAATAATTATTATAAAGAAGAAAATAATTTGGGGCATTTATAATATCAATGACCTTCAAAGTAACCGTTTTCTAGTTTGTTTACTTTTATCTGAAAAGTGTATAGTGAAATATAGATTACAAACTGATTGAGACCGTCATGGCGCAGGGGCACAAACGTGTGACTCTACCGCGACGGTGGTGAATCGGATTCCAACTTGGGGAAATGTATTATTATTTATTACTATTATCATTTCATCGCTCTGGTACCAAGGCAAAAAAAGTTGAATTCCACTACTCATTACGCAATGCCATGCAAAAAATCGGTGGGAAGTGGAGTAAGGAGTATCCTGACTCTATTTTTTTCTGCTTTTCTCTTAAGTGCGGAATACAGTGTGAAGAGCGTTGGACTGATATGATGGCAATAATAGATATATTAAATATTTAACTGATTGGCTAACTGAAGATTATCAAAATTCATGATGTAATGAATTTCAAGAAATCCTCTCCAACTCTTTCAATTTGGCGGTGGCAGTTTGACCAAACAGATATTACCAACTCATTACTATACTTCAGTTCGTCGACGATATTATCACCCCTTTAGTCATAGTAGTAATAAATACTCTTATACGTAGTAAGCCGCGTCGATAATCTTCTTCTTGGCTTATCGATCATTTACTGTTGCCACTTGCGTATTTCCTGTAATGGTACCTATTCCAAATATGGCCCATTCTCGCCCACATGTCTTTTTCAATAAATTCATTTTGCTACACAGTATTACAATCTTATATAATACGGAAGCTGCAATATCATTAGAGGAAGCTTGATTTTTTCAGTGATTTCAAGGACTGACCTGAATATTTTACATTCATATCAGGTCGATACATCAGGCGATAGACGGCCAGAAGGACAACAAAGAAATCCTATAAGGATTCTATTTTTGCCTTGAGGTACAGAACCATAACAACAATCTATGTTAATATTAATAAAATTAATTTGAGCATTACTATCTGAGATTAGTTGTTATAGTGAGATTAGATCATTAAAATCGATTGAAATAACGGTATTACTAACATTTAAATAAAATACAGTCGAATTGAGTAACTCCTGTTGTTCAAAGTTGGTTCAGAATATTTTTTTTAAATCTTTGAATCTTTTTTTTAAATCTTTTTTTACCTACTACTGTAAATTTTTCATTGTATTAGTATACTAATTTATATTACAAAAATCACAGCATAGAGATTATTCATTGTTCATTCTCTCAAAAATGCGATGTTGGCGGTTCTTTCTCGGATTTTAATTTTTTTTTATATCTTTTCTAAGAAATTAATTTATATGGTATGATGTAAGTGGCATTTATAATCTAAAGTAAATGGACAATATTATGGTATTTAATATGTTTAATTAGAACATAAATATGAATTGTTTAAAATAGTTCGATAAATAATATTTTAGTTTTTTTGGTAAATTTTTAAAATATATAAATTGTCACTGTTGGCTATCATTAGGAGATTGCTCACAGTGACTAAAACTTACACATAAACAATAAATAAATCTACCCCTTTTTTTCAAAATAAATCTCTTTTATAATATGACCTACCTAAGTCCTAGATAACCTAGGTTTATATGTATAGCTTATTTTATTAAATCGGTTCAGACAGATTGATAGACTTATTCTCGCATTTATAATATTAGTAAGGATATTTTCTTTTTGATATTTAAATAATATTATATATATGCCTATATGGCTTCCTAATACGACTATAAGAACGTGTTTTGGGAAATAGTCATAATTTTAAGATATATTCGTTATATATCCGTTCATACAACATAAATTATATTTATTATATATCACATGCCATGTTTATTTTATTAAATTCATTACAAAAGTAATATATTTAAATATATGTATAATATATTCGAGGCCGGTCGTGGCGCAGCGGCACGAGGTGTGACTGCAAAACCGACTGGTTGTGGGTTCGATCCCCACTCGAGGAGATGAATATTTACTTAAATTTATATTTCCATTTCTTCGCTCTGGTGTCGAGGTTAAGCGCGGCGTTGAGTTCTGCCACTCAACACGCAATGCCTCCAGAATTCGGCAGAAAGTGGGGAACCGAGTGTCTTAACACTAGGTTCCCTCTGCCTACCCTGCTGTGTGCGGGATACAGCGTGAAGCTAATTTTAATTTTAATTTTAATATGTATAATAAGATTAGAATACTAGGTACAATTATTGAAAAGCAATCTTAAAATATCTTTAGTTTAATTTTTCAATTCGCTATTTATTATAAAACAATAAAATAAACACCACTTAAATAAAAAAATTGATAAAACGAATCAAGACCTTTGCGACTGCAATCGAAGTTTTAACGTTTTTACTGACACTGACCTAATACGAGACGCCAAATGGAGCGCTCTTTAAATAAATATTTCTAATTTTACAGTTATTCCTTGCCTATTGACTGGTATTTAGCGTACCGGCACTCCAGCAACGATAATCAAAACTCAATATCACACTACATTATTTAATTGATAACAGTTTAAACTATAAAAACTTCATTTAATATTACGCAAAAGATAGAAAAAAGAATACGGTCCGTGACCAAAAATAAAACAAGCGGTCGCCGCGAGCGCAGATGCTAGCACGCCAACGAAACGGCATGAAACTCCCGGAATACACCGTACACTCCGCAAGTATACAGTGGTCGCGCGTCAGTTTCCGCAACATAGGAGACAGCCAATATATGAACGTAAACAACAATCTATTGATACATACCGCGCGGCTATCACTGAACTAGTGAGAGAGAGACATCTCTGTTCGTAAATGGAGAGTGTTGTGTAGTGTTTGTGAGTGTAGGAGAAGTGAGTGTTTTATATATAGTGTAATGTTCGCGGGGGGCGGTGCTGGCTTCCAAAAACAATCGAAGCCACCATGGGAGAATGTCAACTCGAACGTAGAGGTGACACCGAGCTGGTGAGCTATATTATTAGTATGGTAGTCACACCTATTAACGTTAATTTTATACAGTTTGATTAGTTTTTAGAAAATAAAAATCATTTTTTTTTATTAAATATGATAGAATACATATTTTTTGCAAATTACGTGAATTGAGTGTGTGATTTTTTTTATTTATCAGCTTCACGCTGTATTTCGAACACAATAGGGTACCTGTTAAGACACTACGTTCCCCATTTTTCCGTTGAATTCTGGAGGCATTGCTTATTAAGTAGCAGAACTCAATGCCGCACTTTGCCTCAACACTTCGAGTAGCTTTCGAGATGGAATCGGACCCACAACCAGTCGGGCTTACAGTCACACACTTGTGCTCCTGCGCCACGACTATGTGACTTCATTTCGGAAAATTATTCATACATATCTCGTGCCGGAAACAGATAAAAATAAACTCATAAACGCCATTCAAACGAATGCAGTATAGTGTAAATGAGTTCATAATATTCAAAATGCATTTCCAAAATAATTTGCTTATAGTGAAGCTTAAATATCAGATAAAATATAAAAAGTGAGGATACTACATGTTAAATAGAAAACAGGGTACATATAGTAAATAGTGAAACATCTAAAAGCAATAATAACTCAGTCGTATTTCCGTTAGGAGTAACGATGGAAACGCATGCTTAAAAAATGTCAATGTTAAAATTAAAGTATCAAAATAAATATGACGCTACTTTTACAAACAAGATAACATCTACCGGGTCCACTAATTATATTTAAAAATCTTAAAGCAAAAACTGTATTTCTTTTGTCTAAATTATGATTTTATTGTGAAAGAATATCTAATATTATAAACAAATTGTAGCTGATCGTTCGCTGTCTGTACATGGAAAATGTATTATTAGAGACATATGTTAATGTAATAGAACCGAAATTAATGATTTTCAAAATGTCACTCTGTTTGTCGGATTTTCTTTTCCGTTTGTGCACGCGGATCTCACCGGCTGAACCGATTTAAATGCAGTTTTTATTAAATATTTTGGCTGGAATTTTGGCCAACTTCCATTTAGTGTTTATTTTATTAAAATTGATTTGTTAATAAAAATATTTTATTAAGTAAATATTCTTGACAAAATTGCTAAATTACTGCAAAATAGTTGTTTTATTGCATTTTTTAGTATCAGCCATATTTTTGTTTCCAATATATTCACGCGCACAAGCGAAATTGAACTTTGACTAATCTAACCCAGCGCGTGCGGACATAACAGAAAACTTCGTAAAATTTTCTCAAAAATTTTTCAAAATTTTGCGTAACATAGCTTCGCTCAGCTCCTACTGCCGTGCCCAATATGTGGCGGATCCTAGTAATAATAATAATGCTATTAAAACAGTGAACAAATAATTGTGTATTTCAAGCGGGCGAAGCCGCGAGCTAACTTAATAAATAAGTTAAAAATAATTTTAATAACTGTACATGGAGTTTCAATATATATACTTCAAAATAATTTAAATTCAACTAAACAACATTACCTTTTAACGAGCATTTCTAAAACAACAAAGCTCTATCGTGATTGTTCATCATCTCTTAATAATAGTTGTGTGTTAGTTACAAGGATTAAATATCAAAGACGATAGAGATAGTTATTCAAGTATTGTGTATATATTCGTAGTCAATGTAATTATTTCGTCTTACGTTAGGAATTTAGAATTGATTTCTGGTCTGTGTTTGAACATAGAATCAGCTTCACGCTGTATCCCGCAGTAGGGTAGGCAGAGGGAACCTAGTGTTAAGACACTCCGTTCCCCACTTTCTGCCGAATTTTGGAGACATTGCCTGTTGAATTGCAGAACTCAACGTCGCCTCTACACCAGAGCGAAGAAATGGAAATATAAATTTAAGTAAATATTTCATCTCCTCGAGTGGGGATCGAACCCACAACCAGTCGGTTTTACAGTCACACTTTGTTCCACTGCGCCACGACTGGTCTCTGATTAGACATACGATAGGATATATACTTACATTTTACTACTAGGATTAGTAAGCTCCATGCAGTATCCCGCAAGTAGGGAGCCTAGTACTAAGATACTCCGCTTCCCATTTTCCGTCGAATTCTGGGGTGTTTTTATTTATTTTTAAATATATCAATTGATATAAATAATTATTTATAGGTAGGTGGGTTCCTTGTTGTGTTATTCTTTATAGTTTTCCATTTTCGAAATGGTGTTTGATACAGACAAAAATCAAATAAATCAGCTTCACGCTGTGTCCCGCACACAGCAGGGTAGGCAGAGGTAACCTAGTGTTAAGACACTCCGTTCCCCACTTTCTGCCGAATTCTGGAGGCATTGCGTGTTGAGTGGCAGAACTCAACGCCGCGCTTAGCCTCGACACCAGAGCGAAGAAATGGAAATATAAATTTAAGTAAATATTTCATCTCCTCGAGTGGGGATCGAACCCACTACCAGTCGGTTTTACAGTCACACTTCGTGCTGCTGCGCTACGACTGGCCTCACTTGATACAGACAGATTTTGTTAATATTTGTTTTGTTTAGAATATCTACTTTCAGTATTGTTAGAGATTGTAATAAATTTTAATAAAATGTTTCAATTTAGAGTTTCATATTGCGTTTGCAAATATTGCGTCAGTAATATTTTTATTCATCCTAAAACAAATAGCTTCGAACATATTTTTCTCTTGTGTGTCTAGTATTTATAGAAAATAAAGATAATAATTATTAATATTAATTCCATGTAATTAGAACAGAAAGAAATTCATTCAACAATTTAGTTAATTAAGTTAATCAACGGAATTCTCCGCAAAATTTATATATATATATATATATATATATATATATATATATATATATATATATATATATATATATATATATATATATATATATATATATATATATATATATATATATATATATAAAACTGGCACTCCGACGTAAACGCCTAGAAACTTTAGCCCTCGGACATTCTGCAGCATTTTCTTTCAAATTTTGCTGCTTTCTGCTGATTATTTTCTTTTTACAATCATTTATTTAACAACGTATGTAAGTTTGTTTGAGTCTACTCAATTTGGAAATCAATTTTTAAATAGATATCTTCAGTTTGGATGAAGATGTTGTGTACAATGCAATAACGTCACACAACAGTAGTTGTGACGTCAATCTCAATTCAACATTGCGAAAACCTAATACGGTGATTTAAGTTTTTCAATGCTTATCTTCAATATCGGTGTCAAATGAAAGGGCTTGTTGAGAACAACTCAGAAAAAAATAACGTTACTCTACATCAATGACTAAACCAGTGGTCCAGTAGGGGCGGTACGTGGAGCCGACGGCTCAGTTGGGCAATTGGGTCCTATTGCGAAGGGCCTCAACTGTGAGAATCAGCCTACAGCACCGTATAGAGCCACGGATCTCAACACGTTGATGTAAAGCTGCCGGCATGAAAAATCCGGTGCTCCAACATTCGGCAGTAGCCTGCCAGCCTGGGGCTCCGGTGGCATTTACTAGCTTTGGCGCAAGTATTTGAGATTCCACAGTAACGGGTCCAACATCGATCCCTATAGAACCCCGCAACCTACGCTTTGTCGATCGATCCCACCGTCTGCCCCAATCGATAAGACTACTCTATCCTAGAGGTAGTCGTCTAATAGCCGCCGGAGATAGAGAGGCTCCCTGTAATATCGGAGTGCCTCTTTTAATGTTTC
>JAATLQ010023563.1:81114-97660 GCA_013421005.1 Heliconius erato x Heliconius himera | reverse complement strand
AGTAGGCAGAGGAAACCTAGTGTTAAGACACTCCGTTCCCGATTTTTCACCGAATTCTGAAGGCATTGCGTGTTGAGTGACGGAACTCAACGCCTCGACACCAAAGCGAAGAAATGAAAATATAAATTTAAATAAATATTTAGTTTTCCTCGGGTGGGGATCGAGTCCACAACCAGTCGTGTTTACAGTTACATTTTGTGCACCTGCGCCGCGACTTGCCTGATATTTTTTACTAAAAAAATTTAAAAAAAAATTAAATTAGCTTCACGCTGTATCCCGCACACAGCAGGGTAGGCAGAGGGAACCTAGTGTTAAGACACTCCATTCCCCACTTTCTGCCGAATTCTGGAGGCATTGCGTGTTGAGTGGCAGAACTCAACGCCGCGCTTAGCCTCGACACCAGAGCGAAGAAATGGAAATATAAATTTAAGTAAATATTTCATCTCCTCGAGTGGGGATCGAACCCACAACCAGTCGGTTTTGCAGTCACACCTCGTGCCGCTGCGCCACGACCGGCCTCATATATATTTTTTACTAGATCTAGGAAATTAAAATATTTAATTACCCCGAGTGGGAATCCAACTTAGAACCATCGCGTTTACAGTTCGTCACTGTCCTTGTGTTAAAAGTAACTGTGTTTGTGCTAAAATTACAACAAGTAAATAATTATACTTACAGGTGTCCACGCGATTTGTTATGTTCTTATGTTTACATACATTTAATACTCTATCTTGAAGAGAAGCTAGAAGCATTTGTTTTTATTTTTTATATTTTATTACAAACAATTTTAAAATAATAAGTATTTAGTCCTATATACTATTTACTTCCTCCTTTTGAGGATTGATATTTAATTCTCAAACATATTAGGACTTCGTCAACTCAGTTCCAAATATGAAAATACAAATTGATTCAAAATCCCTTAAAAACATAAATTATATGAAATTAAGAACAAATTGAAAGTTAAATATTGCGTCGTTGTCTATTTCACAGATAAATATAAATAAAATTGAAGTGGTTGTCTATGATTTCATGGTAACTGTGTGTTTTAAATGCATTCAGCTAATTATGATTTTTTTTCACCTGTTCCGGACTTATTTCCGCAATGAAGTGAATTGATTTATATGTAACATTAATTGGAAGATAGAGGAGGCTGTGGACGCACTTCTTGGATTTCCCACGTCATAGTGATATAAGAGGGAATAAATGTTAAAAAAACTTATAATATCATTAAAATCCACTAAAACCTACGAGTGTTTTAGTGTTTTATCAAAAATGTATAATGTAAAAAAAATCATAAAATAGTGACATAAAAGATATGTACTTAAAATTAATAGTATCAATAAAAACACATAACTTTATCTTAACTTTATTAAAATCCTTGATAATTTACCACATTTCTTATTTTAATTTTCAATATTTAGAGTAATGATGTGTTGGATATCGAGGGAGAAGAAAGAAGTTTGCTATTATTTTTCTCAGACTTTATTAATTTAAGAAATCTTAAGTACGTTTCAGTAAAACTGCAATCTTCGTTCTTGTCAATGTCGACATTAAAAAAAGATGCAGTCCTCTATTCAAATAACTGATCAGCTGATATTAGTTTGTGTGAAGAATTATTAGATGGTACTAACGTACCGTTAGAGAATTATGGCAATTTAAAATAACCCTGAATAGACGTAGCAGTGAAAATCTATTGAATTCTATTCATATTATTTTTTGATGACCGCCAACGCGCAACCATATCAATTAAAACACTAAATTCGGATCCGCATCCGCGAATATACTATATTAACAATCTATCCATCACTGGTTGAAAATAATTCTCAACAGCGCCATCTATTTCAAGTAACAACGAAAAATGACGCCACCTTGAAATTTCATGTTTCATAAAATATATCACACGTATCCCGCAGCAAAAACCGATTTAAATTTATGAAACGCTATCTTGCGGACATATTCGGAAACAATCAGGTTGTTTACCATTCAGAGCCCCCTGCAGAATAGTTTGCATATCATCCTTGAACAAGCTATAAGCTATGTTAAAACAACGCCACCTAGCGTAATTTAAAAACTATACATAGTTTTCTATGTTAATAATATTAGTACTTATAGTAAAGCTAGCGCTTTCTACAATTATTCTGTTTCGCATATATTTTTATACAGTGCCATCTAGTGTATTTAATGTTTCTTATACTTATTTTTTAATCATAATTATTAGTATATTTCGTTTTGCCATAAATATTGGTACAAAAAAAATATTGTGTGTAACATTTATTACTATTAAAGTGTGTTAGTTTAATACATTAATATAAAACAATTAAAATTATATAAAGCATATTCGAAGTGGTCTCCATTGACTAAATCTTTCTATGGGTTTTTTTTCTAATTGGAAAGCTTTTTTAGAGCTTTCAGCATAAATAAGGTTATTTTATTTGTTTAATATATTGTTCAATTGTAACAAATTTGTCATCCGTAAACAAAAATTTTCTATGAACTTCCTTTGTTTCCGAACAACGTGGTTATTTTGATTTTATCGCCTTTTATGATTTGTTCACCGTTTTCTTACGGACACTATCTGCACGGCCAGATCTTTTTTTGTTAGAAAGAGAGCTGGTCTCATTGTACCGACCAATAGCCCGGTAAACAAACATTTGACTAACACTAAGCTTATGAAGAATTTGAAAAATTGTGTTTGGAATTGTATTTAAAGTAGGTATAGACTTTATGTAATGCAATCATAGCAATTCGGTTCTCTTTATCACTTTAATCCATTTTAAAATTACAAAATATTTATAATATATTAACGCGAAAACCAGAAAAATTACAGATTCCAAATATAAATGTAATATTTTGTTTATTTTTAATTGTAATAGTATTTATGGCCAGACTAAGTATGTCGCATTCTTTAATTTTCATATTATTTTCAATAGCAGTATGAAATCAATATTATCGAGTATGAAGAAGGACTGTCGTAATTTTTATAACTTAAAAAAAGGAATCGGTGTTAAAAATAAGAATTTTTTGAGTTCGTTTTTTGTCATTATAAAGTACGTATCTATATATAGAAGTCAAACCTGTATTTGCCCAAAGACAATAAAAAGCTCTTTTTTCAGGTCAGGTTTAGGTCTAGTTGGTACATTAAGTTTATATTAAATGAATGAACATAAAATATTATATTAAAAACAATTTATAATCCAAAAAAAAAAACCTTTCTGAAGCAAATTCGACTTTTTTTTCGAAACGGTTAAATTGCTGTTGTCCTTTGATGGTCTTTACAACGTCACCGGCCGGGGAGAAAAAGAAGAAGAAAAAGTAGGAACTTTGATGGACGTTCGTGAAGAGGGCAGCAATCGCATGGGAATGCCTGGGGATGAATCGATGTCTTGGAAAGAGGACGGTTACGTTTTTTCCGAGTTAACCTCCAACCGCCACTTGCTGAACAAATCACCTAGGGCGTCGGCAGCTCGTTGCAATTTTTGGGCGAGGATCCAAGCGGAGCGATCCGTGGTGTATCGGGGAAGTGTCGTCAGCATACATCGCAAGTTCTACTTTATCTGTACGCGGAATGTCGCGCATAAAATTGGTGATATAAGAAAATTGAATTCCTGAATGATGTGAACAGAGAGTCTGGCACAGCCATACGACGGAGCTTGAAAAGCAGTCGTAGTTCAAGATCTTGCCGACCTTGTCTAACCTTGTCTTGGCTTTGGCTATGTTTAGGAAAATGGCAGCGGTATCTCTGCAAATTGATCTATGGACGTTGAATTTAGCGATGTTCCGTTAGCAGGTGAACTCGGTAAAATCGAATGGTGTGATTTAAAACCAAATTGTTCATTGATGAACAATTGTTTTGTCTTGACTATTTCTTTTAATCTAATGAGAATGATTCTCCCTTATGCTTTCCCTAAGCTGCTAATGAGACTGATAGGTCTGTAGCTAGAGGGTCATCGGCCGCTATTATATTGTCGGGTCTAGTAAGAGGAGGCATAGTCGCCACTGTGTCGGATTGAAAGGTTTTCGACAGCGCTTAGTATTCCTGGGACGATGGAGGGAACAATTCGAGCCGATTTTCCCAAGACTCGCCCCTGAGCCGTTCAAATTGAGATTTAGATTGTTTAGTTTTTTACCGCTACTACCTTAGCAACATCTACTGAGTCTATTATGCCGGGAATGAGGTCGGTGAGTCATTCGCTTTGATGAGGTTTTTGTAGGTGGCCCTGAAGGGGAGTCTATTCCTAGTTTGAAAACTACTAGACAACAGTCTGAGTCTAGTTCTGGTGATTCTATAGTGCCACTTTCGGTAGGAAGCCGGGAAGGTTTCGGGGGTCCTACTACGGAGAGGTTGTATTTATGCGTGAGGCTTTTTATAATTGTTCTTTAGGACATATTGTTGTAGAATTCTAAATAGTATTTTCACAATTAAGGTCTCCGGTCAAAAGGACGGTATCTCCCATATTAAGGAGTGTCGTTTTGGAGAATTGTTTTTTTGGATGAAAGGTAGACTGAAGCTATAATGATTGGCTAATAGCCTATAAGAAAAATCTGGCAAATAGACGCTTCGATGTTATTGAGTGCAGCAGGTGGGACTAATGAGACACAGTAGATTGTCTTTTTCAGTAGATGAGTGTGCCTCCGCCTTTATCAGCTAGTCTGTCGTTACGTATTAGTCTATAGTTCGGTATTTTCGGATCTCGAATACTAGGTTTTAAAAATGACTCCTGTACGCACAGGATGTGCGAAAAGTTGGTTGGATTAGGTCACCTTGGACGGATGTCGCCGTATTTATGTTAAGCGTCGCGATGTTTGTGGCTCTAGGTTTATTAATACGCGTGAGGGTCGAGTTAGCAATGAAGTATTGCTGTTAAAAACGGCATTGGAAATTAATCCGCTTGTATGCCCACGATGGCTTTTATTAGTTTGGCGTGATCTTGAGTGGCCCGTAGTCTGGCCTGCGGTTAAAAAAAATGTAATAAACATGGATTTAATTTTTACTTGATACAAAAATAACATTAAGTTATCGATTTAACATTGCTAATGGCTTCACTTTAATTTTTTATCAAAAAATGGCCATGAAGCATCAAAATATTAAAAACCTGTTTCAATTTCAATACTTAAAAGAAGTTTCATGTATTGAGTTAAACTAAAAAACGTTTCACATGTAAAGCAATTGCCTTTAGTTATAGGTAAATGTACCGGCCTTAGCCCAGTTTACGGCTTCATGACGTCAACATCGAAAGGCATTACTGAAAAGTGGAACTATAAAGAAACATTATTAAATTTTTATTCAAATTTAGAAAGTTAGATTTTTTTGCTTATTATTAATATTTATATATTCTTTATGATAATAATATTCTTATATATATAATGAAGAATTAAGAACTCTATATACAAGAAAACTCATAACTTAGCCAGATACAGCGTTAAGTGAGGTAGGAGGAGACCTCGGCTGACCTTCGAAAACAGTATCAATGATACTGGAGGAAGATCACATAAAAAGCATGAGGACCCCCCGAAAGACATGTATGAAGAGGTTGATGACAGTGGACGAGGCGAAAGAGAGACCGTAACGTTATACAAAACACCAGAAGTAACTTAAAGTGTTAACAGTTTTTTTATAAGAATATCTAATAGGAAAAATGCAACCTATTACACAACTTGTATTACATTTCGTATAGTCTACGTTTATGCTTAGGTATAGTTTTAGTAACAATAATATTATTAAATTATTTTTTTTTCAGCTTCACGCTGTATCCTGCACACAGCAGGGTAGGCAGAGGGAACCTAGTGTTAAGACACTCCGTTCCCCACTTTCTACTGTATTCTGGAATCATTGCGTGTTGAGTGGCAGAACTCAACGCCGCGCTTTGTCGGCGTTCCTTCAGCCTATCCTGCTGTGTACAGCGTGAAACTGATAAAAATATGTAAAAAAATATTCAATAAATTATGTTTTACAAATTGTGTCTGATATTAAGAAGTGTGCGTTGGTAGTCATAGCCAAAGCTTATTAAAATTATAAGTAAGGAAAATTTTCGTACATATAATAATACACTACAAAAATTGCAAGAAGTCTTTGTCTACTCTTAGAAGTATTTATTTAACATATGGTTAACATAGCCATACCCTATTCATTTTGGCATGAGACAAAATGTAAACAACAAATTTCTGTTTCTACAACTTTTATATAATTATTTAATTACTATTTAATTCGGTCCAGGTTTACTCATGTTTTAAAATATAAAACTAGAACGATATAACAAAAACTAAATAATCAGAAAATAACAACCCTTAACAAAACAAGAAACTTAATAACAGAAATAACAACGAAATCACAACAGTACTGTCTTATCAACAGGTTGACCGATATTAAAAATGGCGGATACAGTCTGACCGATGACAAAACGTCATACTTTAATGTAAAATGTCCGCAGCACCTGTGCTTAATATTTATTGTAGCAGTTTATTTTAATAAAATTGTAAATTTTACATAATAAGTCTCAAGTTTGAGAACAACTTGCCTTTTGGGGTGTTCTTACATGTCAAGTATTTAAACAATATTATAAAAATTAAGAAAATTGTATATATATATTACACAATAAAATGGGGTGAATAGTAACATATTTAGAATTGAAATATGAATCCAATTTTGGTTATTGCGTTTGCTTTCGCTTCTATGTATAAAAATATAAATATCAAAATCATTTCATTATTGATGAAATCGATAAATTTTAATCATAATTATTAACAAACTACTAAGTATCTATAGATATAGTTCAGTAATATTTTTTACATCCATACCTCTTTTTTTTTACTTAATATAACTATAATACATACAGTATAATAATCAACTATGACCTATAAAATAATCTTATTTTGATTTGTTTACCTTTTATCTCATGCCTTCGTGAATAGGGTATATAAATCTAATAGATACGTTTATTATATTAGATCTATTCCTTAAAATCTTTAATAAGCTTCACGCTGTATCCCGCACACAGCAGGGTAGGCAGAGGGAACCTAGTGTTAAGACACTCCGTTCCCCACTTTCTGCCGAATACATTGCGTGTTGAGTGGCAGAACTCAACGCCGCGCTTAACCTCGACACCAGAGCGAAGAAATGGAAATATAAATTTAAGTAAATATTTCATCCCTTCGAGTGGGCATCGAACCCACAACCAGTCAGTTTTACAGTCACACTTCGTGCCGCTGCGCCACGACTGGCCTAGATCTATTCTATGTTAATAATTAAAATTAAAGTCCGTTTTAGCGTCAATCATATTAGTTTGCTATAGTTGATAGCACGCCTTGTGACATTCACTAACACTCGACTGTAATTTGATTAATTAATCAGATATTATATATTCATTGGATATATATTATTCATGAAAGGAAATCAGGCCTTGTTATTGTTTAATGTGTTAAGGTTTATTTTTTGTTACACCAACGTAGATCCCAATCAGTGTTCCGTGGACCCCTGGGGATCTAGACCACTTTGGAAACTATGTGCTTAAGTATTTTTAGGGCACAAAAAGTAATCTTTATGTTTATAGTATAACCAATATTCATGAGACCCTCCCAAAAAAACTTATTTTCATAATATATCTATCTATACATCTATACATTTAAATAAAATTGAAGGATCTGCCTATAATTTTAAAATAACCGTGTTTTTCCAAATGAATATAGCTATTTACACGATACCAAAATATAAACAAACAATTTTAAACTTTTTGTCTGTCGGTCTTACGAACCGATTTTTATGGAATTAAACCTGAAACTCAAAGGGCTAAATACATAGGCTACTTTTATCATCTCGTGGGATTTGGATTTACGAGGGAAAAACTGCAGCTCAGGTAACAGACATCGACTTGTTGATGTTGAGAGAGTTTTTGGCATCAAACAAAGACTTTTGTTCGCGAAACCGATCCCACTAAATGATATTGCATATAATTTTCCATATCATTGGGTGTGTTTGTGTGTGTTTATTATTTAATATAAATCTCGATCAAGTTCGTTCGTGTCAATCGTTAAGTGTGTTTATTATTTAATATAAATCTCGATCAAGATATGTAAATACCTATTTAACAGAATTATTTAAGATCTACAAATTTAGGTAAATATGAGTTGTCCAAATGGAGTTTCGCTACTCAACACGCAATGAGTCCAGAATTCCGTGGAATGTGAGGACCGGAGTGTCGGAGTGTTCAACACTAGGTTCCGTCTGCCTACCGTGCTGTGTGCGGGATACAGCATGAAGCTAATAATAAATTTCACTTTTAATAACACATAATATTCAATATGAATGTGATTAGATCGTCTATAGTGCCGAACAAATCACATACCATCGCACATAATTGCGGACTCTTGTCTTCACTAATAGTTCAAGAGAGCACATTTCCAGGATTAAATATTTTTTCAATCAGTGGGAAAATTCCCACTGATTGAAAATTTATTATTAAGTTCTCCTAAGTTTGCTTTTCTAAATGCAATTGACTTACGGACTACCATAACATTTCCGGGTCCAGGTTTATATGCAGAGAGGAAAGAATATATTAAAATTTACACAGTAAATTTTATCAGCTTCACGCTGTATCCCGCACACAGCAGGGAAGGCAGAGGGAACCTAGTGTTAAGACACTCCGTTCCCCACTTTCTGCCGAACTCTGGAGGCATTGCGTGTTGAGTGGCAGAACTCAATGCTGCGCTTAACCTCGACACCAGAGCGAAGAAATGGAAATATAAATTTAAGTAAATATTTCATCTCCTCGAGTGGGGATCGAACCCACAACCAGTCGGTTTTACAGTCACACCTCGTGCCGCTGTACACAGTAAATTAATTTTAAAATTATATTGGTAAGGAAGACTAGTTGCATAAGAGTGCCTACGCATTCCGGTGCAAATTGACTTTGCGCTCTCTTGTAAATTCTGACTCAACAGCTACAAATGTGTGTATTGATGTTTGACAACTGTAATTTACAGCGAACCCTACATTATGTTGACTTTTGCACTTACTCTATTTATTTATTTGTTTACACAATAGTTGTTTCATTTATTGGCGCACGAAATATATATATATATATATATATATATATATATATATATATATATATATATATATATATATATATATATATATATATATATATATATATATATATAATTTTAATCTAACTAAACGTAAAATTTAAACTTACTAATATTATTTTCTTATGTTTTTTGATGTAACTGTCATACTTAGCATTTTTTACTTTCTTGGTAGCAATTATCAGTTTTCAGATTTTTTTCTGGATATTTTAAATAGAGTTCAATAGTTGAAACTTTATTTATAACTGTGGTAATTATTATCTCATCAAAAATATAAATGTGAAATGAGAATCAAGTAAAACGTAAAGTGTTAAGTTTAATGCTTCGTTCTTGATGCCGAGTTTAGTGTTGACTCACGATAAAATTCAAACTCAAAATTTCACTCGACAATTTTTTACTTTATTATATTTCCAAGTTAGGGTACTTCCTTCCTGTTAGCTTGTACTATACTATTAAGTTGATATTTGTTTAGGTGACTGTTGGGTGCTATCCCATTTTTACTTTTTGTAAAGAAATTATTACTACTAATCATTAATATTTTGTTATTTTAAAAATTGTTTTATTTTCCTACGTTCTTTGATCTAACTGTCATACTTAATATTTTTTTTTTATTTCTTGGTAATAATTATAAATAATTATTAGCTTTCAGATTTTATCCTGTATATATTAAATAAAGTTCAAAAGTATAAAAAATGTGGACTGGTTTATGACTTATGAAGGGCTCTCACATACACTTTACGCATTCAGTTCCTTTTTAACTTGGCTGTACACGGTGGCGCGTATCTTGATAACAAAAACAAAACAAAGAATAAAAAAATCTTAGCAAAAATAAGCAAATAAATTTGTATAAATATTAGCAAACAAGATTTTAGACAAAACAATCCAATATTTTCCAATATTAGAATGGAATATAACTACTATTTCATAAGGAAGCTTTTAATTAAATCGTTTGATTAGAATTTATTTTATTGTCTAAACAATTAAAAATATTTCAACTAGTATGAACCTTTTATATCCGCGCAATATGAATGTGCAATAAAAACAACACAACAATATGTGAGAGCGTAATATCAAGCCTTGCAAATTACAAGCGCTGTTCTATGTTTACTTACATATTGTGTTAGAATCAGTAAAAAAATTGTTTGTATGAAATGATTGAACTATTCAACGTTTTGGCCTACAACACTAATAATAATAGAAAATATAGGAATTTGAGGCCGTTGTGGCGCAGTGGCACAGAGCAAGTGATTGTACGTGACGATTGTGTAACAAGACAAAGCGCGGCGTTGAGTTCCGCTATTCAACACCTAAGGAACTTATGTCTGAGGCGGAACTTTTACTTAACTACTGATAACTATACTGATGTGTCGACGTATTAACGCTCAAATAAAATAAAAGCCCATATAAAAAATATTATTAAAATAATTTGTTAACTTTACATATACTTAGTGTGCTGAATGTTTACTTTAGAATATTGGTCACTTTAATTTATATGCAAATTGTCACCAATGGAAAAAAAAAATGATATCACATTACAATTGTGTATTTTATCATAATTCAGGTTATGTTTTTATTAAAATTACTGTACAAATACAAAAGCTTTTCATTATAAAGAAAAAAACGTATGGAATTAGAAAAAAAATATAAAAAAATATAGAAAGAAAATGATAAAAAAAAATATTCCGGAAACATATCCAGAGTTCGACAAAAATATCATACTGAGCAAACAAATGTTATTGGAACATGGTGCTTGTATGGATTCTTAGACTGATAAAAACAAAAAAATATCTACTCTTTTTGATTGATTTGCTAGTTTCATTATATGTACATACTATCGGCACACTCGCGGCTTCGCCCGCATACGACCCCATATAATACTTTAGCGTGTTGAGTGGTAGAACTCAACGCCGCGCGTAGTCCCGACACCAGAGCGAAGAAATGGAAATATAAATTTAAGTAAATATTTCATCTCCTCGAGTGGGGATCGAACCCACAACCAGTCGGTTCTACAGTCACACTTCGTGCCGCTGCGCCACGACTGGCTTCAATATTTTAATTATGCAGCATTTGCCAACAGATTAACACATTAAATTATAAACACTACGTAGCTGTATGATAGGACGTCGACGGCGGCAAAGGCACCCCCCGCGAGCCGTAACATAGCGTTAAATTATTTTAATTTTAATTTTCTCGAAAAGTATACGTCCAAATTACATGCTATAAAAGCCGAAGATTATCTAAATTAAATTTCTTTGATGATGAAACAGCTTTCGCTTGTAAGTTTCAATATACATGTGAAATAAAAATCGATGAAATATCACCTTGCAATTTCAAATATTTTTTGTCACAAAATGCCTTATTGTCACTTACACTTGACATAAGAGATAGATATATGGCGTCGCGGAGTTTATTTTAGATCTAATAAAATTGAATATGTTTGTCATACAACGTACTGACATATTATAAGCTATGTGTGCAGCGCACGCGCTTAAAGCAATTTTAAAGCAATTCTATGACGTTCCTTATTATTTCGTTATTTAAGCCAATAGCACTTCTGAAGAATGCAGCTTTCATACAAAACAAAAAGAAAATAAATCGGACCTGTACATCCAGAGATCTTTGCGTTTAAACAAACAAATAAACAAACTCTTCCGCTTTATTATATTAGTTTACTCGTAGATTATGTAGTAAATAATTTTTGGCTTTACCTTTACTTACATAAGTTTTCTATCGATTACTAGTCTTAGTATACAATTGATAGTCCGTATACTGTTGTAGATAGCCTATGATGACTAAATAAAATTACATAGTAAAAATAAAAAAAAACCGGTCAAGTGCGAAGTGCGAGTCAAGTGGGTTCCGTACCCAATATCAGGATTCTAAATCAACAGGACGTACAAATAAGTATAAAAATTAATACAATTTGCTTGAGTGTATGCAATCATTTGTGCTATTTCATAATTTTTGATCTACGGTCTACGGGAAATACTGTACCATTTTGTATGAAATGAATTACAAAAATAATAAGTTGTAATCATTTTCTCTATAAAATATCTATAAATTTTGGGATATTTTCTTCATGTCAAATTTCATAACTGTAGGTCCACAATAGATATTTTTTATTAAGCAACGAATTTCGTACAAAATGCAACAAAAATGGTGCATAAATGCTCGTATCTTTTTAATGCATTTTTTTTATTTATATATATCATTACCTTAAAAGCTTGATTTTGTTGTTTGTATTTCTGTGCTCCGAGCCTAGACCTAAATATTTCTTATAAATTTCATATTGATACTATATACTATATAGATACTATATAGCAACGCTGTCTCGAGGTAAATGAGCTTGACAGACAGATAGATGAATAAGAAAGTGATACTATAAATATTTTTAAACATTTTTAAAGTGTTATTCCACACTTAGGAAAGAAAAATACTTATTTAGAAAACGTTTAAAAATTTGAACGTAGCGGGACTAGAACCCGCGCCTCCTGGTCAGTTTCCAGGAGGCGCGGGTTCGAGTCCCGCTACGTTCAAATTTTTATACGTTTTCTAAATAAGTGCGATACTATAAATTTTACTTTTTGAGGTACGAAACTCTAAAAAATGGAAATAAATATACGTAAAATCTCATTTTATCTAAAAGGTTAATGTTATGCTTGAGAAGAATTAACGATAAAAGTGCACTTCTTCCATGAGAACTTTCTCTTTGATACACCCCCGAGAGCCCATTATATCCACGCCGATAGCAAATACGTATTCTTAGTTAGATTTTTCTGATGGCTTGAAAGATAACTAATAATAGCTCTCGTTCTTCAAAGGTAACATAGATCGAGTGTTGAGTATTGGTAAATATACTGTATTGGACTACGACTACGACATCTTGCAATCATATATTTTTTTTACATTACAAAAATTGGATTTTAGATTTAGAATTCCAATTTCGTGAGCAAATTGATGAATTTAATTTATGAACACAGTATTATAAGTATAGTAGTAGACATAACGGTCACTCTCTCCCGAAGCACGCTCTAACACGACGAGTGTTAAGGAAAGCCTAATTTTAATTAATAAAAAAAAATAAATAAACTAAGCCATTGGAATACATCGTATTATTTTTCTTCACATAAAATGGAAACGATCAAGGATATTGTAATTGTGTATACTATATTTTCGTCACATTGATTTTTAACACATTTATTACGACTCTTATATTAAAAGATTTTAAAATATTCTTCAAATATAAAAGTGGTTGACTGGTAACATAATTATTTTTAATCACAATTCTTTTCAAGTTGATCATTAGTCTTTCAAAATCTGACAGAAACATGTTATTTAAAAAATGTTAAAAATCTTGTAAGAAGACAAACAGTACACTATTTATTATTTTCTATTTAATGTATAAGTAATTGTAATATATAGTATTAAATATATTTATTTTATCTCTACAGTTATTAGCTAAGTGTGATAAAAAAGAAAAAATATATATATTTTAAGAAATAATATGAAATATTTGTGTTCACATCAATGCTGGCACATCTCACAATAATTTTGAAGTTGAACATTTAAAGTAAGAGTCTTAGTTCTTTGTAATCTCGTTATAAAGATTTTCGCATCTTATTTTGTCGAGAATAGGTATTCTAGGTATATAATTCTCTGTTTAGAATACCTAAGAGCACAGACACAGAGCACAAACATCAAACGTGATTTTAAGTCCACTTGTGCCACAGTGCTTCAACAGACTAAAGTTTTTCTTTCATAAATACAATCACATCTGTAGTTGGTATCGAACATTCATTGCGCGAGGCCGACTCCCACTTAACCGATTTTTTTTATTTTTTACTAGCGGCCCGCCCACGGCTTCGCCTGCTTAAAATACATGATTATTGTTTTAATAAGCAGAATTGATTGACAACTGTTATGACTTCTAATACGATTTTTTTATTACTTTAATTTGTAATATTTTAATATGACTTTTTTACGCCATTATCGTAATTCCTATAAGAATTTTTAATTGTATCGAACTAAAAAATACGACGAATGTTGATATTTGATATTCCTAAACTATACATAAAGCTAATTATTTATTATATGTATACATTTTTGTAACATTACTTTCTTTTTACCTATGTTATATTTTTTAAAACTCTGTTAAATGCGCTTCAGAAAGAGCCTTAAATGTTAAATTATTGATTTGGGTAAGGATTCATAATATTCTTTGTAAAATAGCTGTAATAATTGCATGTTAACTCTTGTACAGTTTTTAAATTAGTTACATATATTATTAGCTAAATGTACAATTGGTAAATATGTAGTAATTACAGTGTACATGTAGAAAGGATGTTTTTAGGCAATAAATCTATACAAAAATATAGATTTATTTCAAACGAACGAACGAACCACATGTATTTACTTGATATTTCTTTGAAGATCAAATCGTTCTTTATCTCTGTGTTGTATTAATTACGACTTAAACTTAACTGTTATGATTTATGAAGGTAATCTCCACTAACAATCTATTGTTTTTTACTTTATTGTATAAAATATTGTATAAATCTTCAAAAAAATATATTTTTATCAACAGTCATATAACCAAGACGTTTCGAACGTCATTCTTCAGCTCCTGGCTAAAGAATGACGTTCGAAGTTTAGCTTCTTTATCTTACCGGCGCGATTGCTATATAACATTCGTAGGCAAACTAATGCCTTGATTCAAATGACGATAACTTTTTTTAATGAACCGATTTTGATGAAACAAAGTATAATTGTTAAGTTGAGTTAAAACAGATCAATTGGTGAAACTTTTAAGTAAATCGGTTCAGTACTTTCAGAGAAAAATGTGACCATACATATCGACAGACAGACGGACAGACAGACAGACAGAAAAGAAATTTAAAAAAAATTTGCTTTATATTATTATTTTTTAGTGTCCCTCTATCCATTTCAGTCAAAATTACTAGATGTACAGACAAAATAATTTTACTGTCTTTTTATATATAGACATAACAAAATACGTTGTGCTTTGTTACAATTACAATTTTGTTTACGAAATACGAAACGAAATTCACATGGACTATCAATCTTAAATTTAAATTTTAATTATAGCATTAGAAGAACGAAAATAAGAGCATTTAGTTCTTCATTATTAGCCAGGGACAAATGCAAATAAATTATGACAACATATTTGTGCGTGTCTTTGGCTTCTACTGAGGTACTTACTGATGGACCCTACTATTTGAATATGAAGATGGAAGAATTCTTTATTTATAGGTATGTGTATTTTTTTATATGTGGAATAGAAGTTTGGTAAGGAATTATTTGTTTTATTTATTTACTTAATATTTATTATAATGTGAATTTAATTATCGTTAAATAGCATAATTTAATATTGTTTAGCTTTGTAACATGATCCCAGAAAACTTCTGAAAAAATTCTACACCATGTTTTATAAAAATGTGAAAAGACTTTTGTTTGTTAAAGGTTATTACAAAATAATGATTTTATAAATGATAACACGCCTTAGGAACGAAATGCTCCAGTCTACTTTAAAGGTTTTGTTATCACAAATTGAAAATCTGTAAATCATTGACTTAAAGAAAAGTTCCACTGAGGATTTTTCTTGGGTATAAAGTAGAGCATTTACTTTAGTGAACTGGTGGTAAATAGAAATTGACGTTCAGTTCAAAGAATGCAGCATATAACTTATTTTGAACAAAAATATTTGACTTACAGGAGAAGCATTAAGAGATGATTTCTTGAAATTTCTATGCACAGAATTTTTGTTTTTACGACGACTAGTACCGTATTTACGAGGGGTGATCCAAAAGTAATAATCATCAGTAATAAACAAAATAAATATAGTTAAAGTAATAATTTAATTTTCTACATAGTATCCTAAGAAGTATTGATTTAGTCCATCTCATTTCTAAACTTCTCTTAGATAGATAGAGATAGAGATAGAGAAATTCTCTTAGAAAAAAATTTGATCTTGATCCTCAACAAAATTCCCAATAGCGGCGTTCACGTCATTATCGTCGTCAAATTTCTTGCCCCGGAGGTGAGAAAGTGTTTCCTTGAGTCGAGGAAACAGAAAGAAGTCACTGGGAGCTCAATTTGATGAATGAGAGGGGGCGTTGTTCTACCAATTCAGAACCCACTTTTTGAACGGCAGCCAGTGGCAAGTGCATCTTTTTGAACCGTCACATTGTCTTGTTTAAGCAACACTACAGTCTTTTCTCCTTGGTAACCTCCTGCAGTCTTCTTATTTCATTTGCGTAGTACGAGCGTATTATAGTGCCTCCCTTTTCCAAATAATATATACTAACGGACAGCTTGACACTTTAAATTTCTTGGGTGTCTCTCTTTTTTTATGTCATCGGTTGTTGTTTATGATGATGACAAAACATGACAAATATTTCACATGATCTCTTGGACCTTCTCGAGATTTTCTCTTGAAATGTCAACC
>JAATLQ010023563.1:41590-76607 GCA_013421005.1 Heliconius erato x Heliconius himera | reverse complement strand
CTAGCAGGGAGAGCCTACACCCTGCTGTCCGCGAGCTTAGAGGTCGACGAAGCGTCGGTCTTCTCCAAAATTCGTGACAACATCAGCTCGTGGGTGCTGTGGTGGCGTCAACGCCATCTTCGGATGGGCGCACCGCACACCCCAAAACAAATTGAGGAGGATGACTGCGTGCCCCATGTGGCCGTAGTCGAGGAGAGCCGTCAGCAGCCAGAACGCAAGCTGGAGCGACGACGGGCAGCGAGCGGCCCGCGGCGGCGTGGCCTTGAAAATGAATTGGAGGGCGAACGCCGCCGCCCAAGGCGCAAGCCGCGCAAGAGGTTTGTTTCGTGTTTACACTTGCAAACGATAATAAGAAACATCACTTCTATTTTTTAAATAATTATTCTATCTAAAATACCCAAAAAAAGAAAAACTTTAAAAACACTATTTTTGTTTATAGCATATTTTTAAGATACGAAACTTTCTCCACCATACAATACGCTCCACTCTTGGCACGGAACACCAATTTAAACACGTGAGATTAACGCGTAGTTTACACAGCAATCTGTCAAAAACGAGTTTGTTATTATAGTCATGTTTAACTAGCGAATTTTGTTCAGCGTTCAAATTTATTTAAGGCATGAATGCACACGTCATGCCAATTTTTATCAAAAAGCATGTTGTAGCTTTCAAAGCATTATACATTTTAAATATACGTATATTATATGTGATTTTTTGAGAACTTCTTAAGGATTCCTATAATAACATAAACTCTACTACTCTACTCCTACATAAAATAGCTGATAGAGTTAATAATAATGAACAAAAACATTGTACGCTGAATTGCGTGATCTAAATAAAATATGCGGCGTTGAGCTGCGTGTGAATAGGAGGCCTAATTTAGTCCTGCGGCTGTTTTGACATTGAACGTTGCTCGACCTAAAAATGAGGCAGTAAAGCTTCACCTTGGACTTGCGAAACAGAAGGACTGCCGCGTCGACCGTCCGCCTATCGATTCGGGTACTGAAGCATGACCCACACCTCGGAGTCAAGTTTTCAACAACTTTAGTACAATTATATTCGCTAAACACACTACATTATTCATCGAGCATTGTGCTTTCTACATTTTGGTTACGTTCAGTTTTACTAAGTTTGTATTGATTTGGAGTTTGCTCCACTTGGGGTTTCAAAAGTTATACGCCAACGTTTTCAAGGAATCTTTTAGTGATTTCCCAGAATTGCCGATTAGGTAGTAGTAACGTTTTCGTTGTAAAAATATATTACACGTATACCATATGTTGAAGGAAATAATTTTGAATCAGAACCAAAAAAAATGTCTTTTTTCATATAAGTATATTATTAAAATTAAATTCACTTTTCTTATAATAACAAAGCATTTGTTTGCCACCTGCACTGTCCAGTGCGATCCGATTGTGTCCACGGCCTCGCTGGCAAGGAATTTAAAATGGGTCAAGTGCATCGAACTCGTGCGGGGGTAACATCTGTATCATCTGTTTGACCAAATGTACGAAAGAATTCGCTTACATTTATTTTATAGTATGGATTTGACGATATATATTTAGGTATACATGTTGAACGGTTATATTGCGATTTGTGAAGTTATTGTATTATCGATCGGGTGTAAATCATATAAAATTATAAATTAATATATTTTTATAAAATGGCTAAACTACCCGGTTGAGGCCGTCGTGGTGCAGTGGCACAAGCGTGCGACTGTAAACGTGATTGTGAATTCTGTTCCTACTCGAGGATACATGACAATGAAGAAATGAAAATATTTTATATTTTCATTTCTTATCGCTGATAACGAGTCGTTGAGTACTGCAACTCAACACGCAATCCTTCAAGAATTCAGTGGAGAGTAGGGAACGAAAGTGTCTTAATGGGAACGGAGTATCTTAATACGAGGTTCCAAGATTTCATCTGCTTACATTGCGACTTGTGGGATACAGAGTAAAATTGTTTTACTGTGTTTATTTTTGAGTCTTTTTTAAGTTAAAAAATAAACCTAGAGTGTCTACTAAAGTCAAGGAAAAAAAAAACAAAAACCTAAAATGGTACGAAATTATGGTACGAAATGTATATATAAAAGATATATGTATTATTTACAGAATTATCTTATATTTAATAAATATACCTGATATTACTTTTTTTGAAATAAACACTTTTTTTGAAATTTAATAAATTATTTACTAGATTTAGAGATTTTCAAGTTTGTGGTAATACGCATCTTTTTCTTAAATTTACCATATTATAGTAGGCAATATTTAATTTGCACTAATTTGAATTTATCCTGATATACGTCGTGACAAAACAACATATTACTATTTAATAGAAAGTAGACTAGGTAAATTACAATATATCCTGATTGTTTTTTCAATTACATTTTATAAGTTTAACTATTTAGAGGAGATTGAACACTTTCAGTTACCACTTTAGTTGAACCATTCGTCACCACTGTACCAGTGTGGAAACGCTTTGTCTTTAACAAATTTATGTTTGTGATAAAAAAATATATATTGCAGAAATAGAGATAAAGTTAGTCAGTGACAATAGAAAGATTGACTAGAATATTAGATTCTCTTTCACTATGCTGCAGCTAAGGACGAATTGACAACAGAAAAGATATATCGGGCTTCTAATCATCTTAGTTTACACTTCACACTTCATCATATCATTTCATTGTTTCTTTTAACGCGTCCTATCTCAGGTTATACTAACAAAGGATTTTTGTATCTAGACTTAGATACATTTAGCTGAATATTCTGTCACGTTTAGAGTATTAGTGAGCAGTTCTATTTAATTGAATATAACATAGAATTTTTACTTACAAGACTTATTTTAAATTGCCTTTATTACGTGAAATTATTTGAATTTAGAGAAATGTTATAAGAAAATATTGTAAAAGTGATGTTTTGTTCTGTTCAATATCATACGTTTAAGACTTACAATAAAACATTCTCTCGTACATAATATGTGTTCTATACATTTTTTATTACAAAGGTTAAAGCAATTCTAAGAAAGCTCAAGGATAAAATAATAAACAGAAACGGGCGAACAAGTCCAATGCTATTATTTTGTGGTAAGACTGCTCCCAAGATATACTTACTATTTATCTTTTATATATTTATAGCATTAATATACGCTAAGCTAAGCTTCTTAACAATAATATATTTATTCACATTCTTATACAAAATTCTGTGACTGATTTGGTAAAATATTATTCTAAAATATTGAGCTCCCACTGTCAGCCTAGACAGTAAGTTATCGTTTCAAAGCATGTCAATGTTAAACTGTATACAATACCAATGTATATTCATATAAATATATATCACGATATTGTCTATTTATGCAAACGCGATTACTGCACCGATACAAAATATAATAGCATATGAAGCACTTCAAGTGACTGCGCTAGGCTTTACCATAAACTACTTGTGATTACACAACGTTAAATGTGCTGTGTGTGCTGTGTGATTTTTAGAATACCAGGTTCCTTTGCAGATAGCCCAAATTTAATTATTCGTTACTTCAGGATTTCTTTTCCAGTTAAAATAGAGAAACTAAACTAAAAGTATGATTGGCGCTAGAAATCATTTCCAAGGTTCTTTGATAAATATGTGTAAGACACAAGGTCAAATTGTGATTTGTTATGTCTTTATTATTTCGTTGAGCGATTTTTTTCAGAGGGTAAATTTTAATAAATGTTCTTCACCTTGATACCACTGAGCTGGATTAAATCAATTCTAAAGAAAATTGGTATATATGATGATGATATGCTATATTATTACAAACTCAATAATATTTGTAAGCATTCTAAGCAGCATCTAGCAGTAAATTCAAATTCTTAATTTTTTAAAGGGTTGTAGAGATACATAGCTTATTTCTATTAAAATATTAGTCATATTTGAATTCATTTTTATTTACCTGTGCTGTTAAATGATCGCATGATCATTTATTCTTATTCTAGACCATTTATCATTTAGCAATCAACAATAATTTACCAAAACTTGTTCATTATATTGTCGAGTATTTGTTTTATTTATTTTTTTGTAAATGATTTTGTTCTGTATTTTCTTTTAAGTTATAGTAGTAATGCTCAAACATAATACATACGTTCAAAAATTTCGTGTAATATTAATTATGTTTAAAGTCGAAATAGCCACTGGCAAACCTTAATAAATAAATTAATTAAGTTATCCAAATGAAATTACTTATATTAATGTTTATAGTTCGGCTTTCCAATTACATATGTACGTAATGCATTTTAATTCCGTATCACTGCTTACACATAAAAAATGTGTTATACAGATTAAACAATACCAGCAGAATTAAAAAAAAAAATGAACTGATTCCATTCTATATGATTTTTACGTGTTTGGATTCCATAACTATACTCCTACATCACTTTTCTTTAAGCAATTCGTTTAGATATTGTATTTTATATGTATTTTTTTGTGTATCTGACAAACTAGCTGACAAAAAAGGTCGTAATTGTGGTACTACCTAATCTGTAAAATGATTAAAAGTCTAATGTCATCTTTTAAGATCTTAAGCAAAATATATTACATTATATAATTAAATTATTTTCTCGATGTCGATAAATGAAAGTCAGGATATATTATTATTTATTAAAATCAAGGAAACTACACCATAATTAGTGTCCAGCATATTCTCCTTATCACCATCCAGCACTCTAATACTTACAAGATTTCGTTTCTCTATATGACACTTGTTAGTAACTTTTCTAACTTTTTCATTTTAGCATATCAATGACATAAGGATTTATATGAAGCCAAGAACAAGCTCATTAGGAACCTAATATTTAAATCTGACGAAAATATGTAAAACTTACAATTAATTAATATTTTAAAACTAAATTTATGACTACAACAACTAATATTACTTAACCATAATGAATGTCAAACTACGATAAACAATCCGATTGTACAGAATTAGTCGTTTTAAACATATGCTATTATAGACACACAATGTATGGCAAAATAAACAGCAGAACTAGACTTGTTTTCTAAATGTAATAGTGGAAAAAATATTATTTTCACCTTAAATTAAACTAAATTTTTTGTAATAGGTAAAGGTCTTAACGAAACAACGTCTCATATACTTAACTCATTAGTTAATAATTTGCTTAATTAAACCTACATAATGAATTAAATAATTTTTCCATTAGAAAGATTTTATAAAGTGTTAATTTCATTTATTATTAGCGGTCCTGTGCCTTTCCGCCCGCGTTTTTTTTATGTAATACTAGCTGTATCCTTGCCACCATCTAAAATAAATTTGAAGGAAAGACATTACACAACTATTCAATATATTTTGAGCCATTTCATAGGTTATGTTCATTTCGAAAAAAAATTGGTCGTACCAACTCAGAAACCTTCGTGTGCTCATGTATAACAACTTTGCTAAGGATCATCACATGATCAAATGCATAGTTTACGATTGTACACAGGACATACTGACAAACATTCATTTTTATATAGAGGAAAGCGGGGCTACAAGTTCTGATTTTTAATTAACCTCAAATATTGTTACGAATACTTGATTTATACAATACAGTATTTATACAATATGATCAAATTCAATTTACATATCTAGACTTGTAATTAAGACAGTGATTTGGGGCATTCTTTGTTAGATTTTTTTTTATAAAATTTTTTCATGCCTAACGTCGGAAAGTAACAACTTATCCCGATTTGGGGCAAGTTGTTAACGCCGGTGTAAATTGTTACTATATTTGTTAAAGCTATTATTGTGAAATATTAAAAAAAAAACAATAATCGAAGCCTGTTTATTTAAGGAATAATGAACAATATCATAAGAATCACCAGCTAAACATCTTTATGTTATAACAAGTGAATATAATTTGTACCTAAACAGTCATTAATAATAAACAACTAATCAGCATTGACAATTAGTTTAGTCTTCAATAATCATATCACCTTATCTTAGGCTCAAAAAAAAAACAAATCACTAACGTCATACCCAAAAAAATATAAAATTTACCCTTTCCTTATTTTCTTAGATGTCCCTTGTTTATTATCATTCTTGGTGGTGTTATTTTTGTATGGCGTTAAAAAATGTAGATAAGTGATAATCCCCTATAGCTCAGGCGCATCAAATATTTATCTTTCATCATCACTAATTAATGGTTACAATTACATTATCATTTATTTTATTAACAATATTTTACACTGTTTCTGAATTAGTTGCAATGGTATCAACGGAAGTGCTAAAAGCCATATGAGATTCGTTTTGCATAGTCGTCTCTTGAAAACATGTAAACATTCATAAGGGACCAAACACTGGCTTTTCTAAAAACGCTCAATATATATACTTTGTCAACAGTTTTTATCCTATTTCTGGCATTTTTGATAACTGCATCTGCTGCTTTTTTGCATTAACTCTTGTGACACATAAGCTCGAGTTGATTTTTGGGTATAAATCCATACGATCTCATATACCGTCGGTCCTCTACTAAAGAAAAATATAATATTTACATTTCATTATTGATACAAATGAATTGGTGTAAGTCGTTCCGAGGTCACAACATACCCCCAAGCAAAGAAATGTCTAGTCCCAAGTACACAAGTTGGAAAAAAGCAATACATAGATAAAATAGGTTATGAAACACACATAATTTACAAATAGTGTTCCGAAATAATAGATAAAATATATTAAGAAAACCTAGAGATACTCGAGGCCAATCTTTAAAATTTCTGCTATTAAACTGTTTCGGATGCTCCTGGATTGTTCAATATGATGGCCATCGGCATAGCCATTTTAATGTTTAGTTATTTCATAGTTTTCTAGCAACACGCGCAAACGATATTAGCCTATACGTTGTCCCATACATTGACCGATGCAGGAGGTCCTATATCGGTCACTGACAGTCCCATTAAAATCGGTTCAGTTCGAATACGACCAAGACAAAGACAGATATAGATACAAACAAACAAAAAAAAATTGTATATCTAATTATCATTACGGTTTTCGATTTCTATTAACCGTGGCTTTACACTTTAGCCCGCATAGGAGAACATGTACAAAGAATCTAGCGTCAAGTTCGATCTCGATTTTCCTTTCGAATTTGAGATAAAACGTGTTGAGGGGCTTTTTCCAACGTCGTGCTTACAGTGCAATGGCCCTACTAAGATATGAATAACTTAAACGTAGTCATTTTCCAGAATGAAGATTAAATTCACGTTCATTGAGTATATCAATTGCTATTCCTAAAATGAATAAAAAATTACGTCCATTTTATTTTTTAAATCATGTTTAAGATAGCTACAATATTTTTTATATTGGATATCCGGGTACTACATGATCCAGGTTGCAACATTTTATAAATTTCGGTCTTCCAAAAGTCTGCGCCAAATTACATGTTTAGCTTTATTTACGTTCTTTATCTTCTTTGCCTGTGTCAGACGGAAGAACAGCTGATCATAATAGGAGGGTTCAGTTTTTTGATACGTGTATCTTAACTTCTTTGTATTTTATATATTTTCTAAATATATCTCTCCTTGTTCATAGAAAATGCAAATTGAACTTCTGAACATTGATATATATTGGGTATTGGGCATTAATTAATATTATTTATAAACAATATTAGTAAAACACGCTATATCAGCGTCCTAAATTTAAGCGTATAAATAACCAAATGATATATGTAATAAATGAGTTGAATGTAAAGTCCTCGTCCAACTAACATCGCCACGATACCATAGCCCACAAGCTCAATACTATAACGCATCTTTATGTGAATGCATGCCGGAAGGAACGTTTTCAATTTCTAACTATTTATGGCTTTGCGTGAGGGTGCAAAATACATGTTTCACGAAGTATGGATAAATTTATTAGATATGTTTTATATCTATAAAGAATAGAAATTATCTTAAATGAGACGATCACAAGTGTAAATTCATATTGTAATAATGATTGTTCCTTTTAAAAAAAAAATAAAAATTGTATTGTATAATTTTCAAGAAAATCTAATGTTCTTTGCACATTTTATCCCGAATAAAAATAACCATTTGATCAATAAAACATCACAAGTAAACATTTTCTTCTAAAGCCAAGGGATCATTGTCGAACACGACGCGAATTCTAATTAGTAGTGTACCCGTGAATCTTACAATTTACGACTACATTTATTTTGTAGTTCAATTCAACATTTAAAATTAAAGCATTTCTTTCTCGCTACTAGCTTACATTTGGGTCGCAGAAGACCTCTTCGAATGGTTAACGGCATATTACCTGTTCGAACTATCAAGATTAGGTGGGAGCTGATGCAAAATACCATGCAGTCGTGAACGTGGAAATATTCAATTGTATTCAAACTTACACAATACTTACTCTAATATTTTTTTTTTGTTCTTACTTTTCTTATATAAATGTTGATATAAGATAGAGGGTAATAGGTGCTGTTTCTAAATTATGTTGCACATTAAAATACATAGCGCAGTTACCTAGAATACACTCTCGACTTTAGTTTGAAATATTTCTTATGTTGTATCAAGTAACTATTAAATTGATTCACTAAGATTCCGTAATCGAAAGGCAGAAAATGAAACTCTAATAGATTTGACATGCTTGTCTGTCTATATCACAACCACTTTATTGCGTACTATTTGGTCTAAACAGTTGAAAATTGGTAGATATTTTGTGAAGGTCTTTAATTTTTTTTTACAAAAATAAAAAAAAACCAAAATGGTAAAATATATGTACGGCTCGTATATTTCTGTTTTCGTAAGGTACACAAATAATACGGAAAGTGAATGAAACAAAGGGGAAATATGTACCGTAAGTTCTAAGGTAGCTTGTTGCAATACAATAATTATTATATTCACGATAAATGTGACATGGCAAGAAATGTTCAGACAAGTTGAGTCCTGCGGGATGTTATATAGATTTCTAGACTTTATTAATTTAAAATGATAATGGACCAATGGGGGTCTTAAATTAATAACTTTCATTTTTATAAAGTAGAAAGTAGATTTTTATAAAATATAAATAGACTTCAAAATATACACATTCATTTTGAGCCCCTCAAACCTCCACTTCCAATACTTGTGAGAGCAAGGAGATGATAGCAATTAGCCTCTAGTTAGATGGATCGGAATCATTGCCTTTCTTCAGTATCGAGTGGATAAGAACACTCTTCCAAGAGGAGAGAGCCCGCTCGTCTTGCGGATGTCCAAAGAAAACACAGATCGCATAACAGTTTTTTGGCTGAACTTAACTTCTGGAATTGATACTCAGCCATACGTTCTCATCGAGCTACGTCAATATTCTTATACGCTTGTTACAACTTATTTTTGACATTGAGTTTTCGCACCGTATACTTATTAAGAAAACGAATAAAAATTTAAACGTAGCGGGATTCGAACCCGCGCCGCTTTGGAAACTGTCCAATTGCTCTAACCAAATAAGCCATACGTTCTCATCGAGCTACGTCGAAATTTTTATACGCTTGTTACAACTCATTTTTGACATTGAGTTTTCGGACCGCAGTATTGTCGGCGGCAATATTCCTCGGTCATCCATACTCAAGATTGAGATTTTGTTCGAGAGCGCCCAGGGCGCTTTCTCTTTAACCGTATGGACCAAGATGTCATATTCTGTGCGTAGTTAAAGAATTAGAACTAGATTCTTGGTTATAATTTTTATTTAAGGTTTTCACCTTCGGATTCTTAGTAACTAGTGCATCGATCCAGATTTGATATGCCTCGGCGTTTGCTAAAGGCAGCGAGTTTGTTAGACGCATCAAACGAAGGCTGTGGCTTGTCACTGATTGGCACTAAAGTGACAGGAATATAAAGTATCATGCAAATCTACATCGGCAACAGCAGCGGTATGGGTACGAGGACCATCAGTAGAGAACCAAACCGACGTCCAGGGATAATATAAGTAAAATATGACGTGTAGTGCCAGATGCGACGAGTTGCGGGTGTTCTGCGACTGCTACTCTTAATGAGCACAACACTCCCTATCAGGCAGTGGCTTGAAAACTCCAAACGGATATCGACGCCGACCTAGTACTGTTCCGGATGTGATGTCAGCAGAAGGTTCAATAGGGTGGCATTGTGGTTGTCCATGTCTGGGAGTCGCCTACGCGACTCAACCAATTAGGACTTTGCCATAGCAAAGTCGAATACAGCACGTGTGGTCGGTGGTGCTAGATCCAAGCCAACTGACACTGTGCATTAAGCTCGCAGAGTAACACGACCTCAGCGGAGGAGACTTGTGAGAGCACATCGTCGATGTCCGATTGCATGTGCTCCATGAGCCGATTCGTTTCTGCATTACCGCTGTGAGACTTGTACAGGCATTCGTAGATTAGGACATGATCGTCAGAGTCAAAACGAAATCAGATAGTTGACAAGTCATGACCTTCCAAATTGACAAGATGACGGAAATTTAAGTCCTCACAGAACACAGCGAACCCGGCATAAAATTATGTTCTATTTTTTAGCAGGTGTATTGAAGATAGGCTATGTCGCTTGGTCGTACAATCTGAGTTTCCGTCAGAAATAATAAGGTGGTAGTGGACGGCATTCAGGTTGAAATGCAGACCCCTGATGTTACAAAAGTTGCCGTGGAGTTAAGAGTTGCCGTGGAGGGTACGCCTCGTTGGCCTTGTTCATAGCGCGGTACTGTGGCTTCCCCGGAATTCAACGGGTGGCCTAAGCTTAAAGACTTAGGGAGGGATTCTTCAGTACCAGAGGTGCTGGAATCCTTTTAGGGCAGCGTATCTCTTAGTGCCGCCATCATATTCCAGTGAAGAGTGGAGGTGGGGCACCAGAGCCCGGCATTACCTAATGCGAAACGCAGTGGCAGATAATCCACGATCATTTAAATAAAATAATATTTAAATAAAAAATAGTTATTGAGGCCGTCTTAACTCACGGATACAAGTTCGAGTCCCACTGAGGGAAAAGAAATATTAACTTTAACTATTTTTTTTATCTAATTTGATAGATTGAAATACGATGTAATCTTAAATACAGATGCATTTAAGATTTATGGTAGATTTTTCAAGTTTGTTTTGTTTGTTTGTTTACGTTTACAAAAACTGGTTTCAGTAATTTTCTTAGATTATTAGAAATGTACATTAATTATAGAAAAGACTCGCAAGAGAAATAATTACGGGAATATAAGGCCTTTCCTCACTAACAATACTAACAAATCGATGCCGATAAATCCAATTTCTTGTATTATTTCGGCCAATGATAAGTTTAAATTACCTTTAGTCATTTTTCACGTTTCAAATCTTATTTTAGGGAGTTCTTAAACGCACTTAACAATCCAATTTATTGCAATATGTTTTACTTGAGAGGTAAACGTCACAAAGGTGTGACTGTAACACGACGGTTGTGGGTTCGACCCACACTCTAGAGGATGTATTATTATTTATTAATATTTCCAAATTTTCGCCCTGACACCAAGACAAAAAAGTCTGATGTTAAATTCTGCTACTAAACACGCAATGCCTCGAAAAAATCGGTGAAAAGCGGCGAACGGGGTTCACACTAGGTTCCCCCAGCTTACCCTGTTGTTTAATTTGTGATATATATTGTGTTTTCATGCGTGTTACGATGTGACTTGTTTTGGTTGCTATGTAATGAGTGTTGTTAATGAAACGTCCCTTTCCAAGGTTCGCTTAAAAATTCTCGTAATTATGTTGAGCTTTACAATATATAAGATACCGGGAAGACTGCACACACACTACAATTGCCAAGTCAATTTATTTATTTATAACGTAATGTTAATGAATAAAAAACCGTCTTGATATTACATAGATCTCACAACTTTTTACTGTAGAAGAAGTGAGTTGCGAGACTTGGTTTTTCTTTTACAAGTTATGTTTTTGATGGCATATTTTTTTTGTAGATAGTCCTACTTTTTTCCTTTCCGGCCGGTACCGTCTACTTCTTGAATACTATCAACGCATTTTCTAGTATAGGTCTTATTTTTTTTGTGTTATTTTATTATTCCATTATATTATACATATATTATATTATATTATACATATATGATTCATTCACTGCAAATGTAACTTTGTAATCCTACTAGCGGCCCCGGGCGGCTTCGTCCGCTTGAACTATACGAATATTTATAATATGTTTACGAAATTATTTTCAGTTAAAGAGGTGAATCTTATAAGCCAACAAACACGTGTTCAATAAAATATTTTTAATACTCTGAATTTAAAATTTTAAAGATTTTTCCATACAAACTTTCAAAGCCTATTTCACCTCTTCAGGGTAATAATTTTTTAAAATTCCATCTTAGTGAGTGTTTACATTATGAAAATAAACATCTCTCCAAATTACATGTTTCACTATCAGCGATTACGAATGTGCGTGCGTCTTATATACTTCACTACGTCATTTATGTAATTTGTGTATCTAGAAAATTAGACCATAATTGTAAAATATTTTAGTTTTTCCTCTATCTATACACTAAACACTAATTGTTTTCTAAATTTGAAGCTCAACAAACATAGCTGCTAGAAGTGTCTTAGAGTTTTGATAACCGGGCAGTAAGTGAATAACATAATTTTAGAACTTTGACTAGTTATAATTCTGAAAATTCAAACTTCTAATTTTATCCACAAAGAAAATATAACAGTAGAAATTGGCCTGAACAGCTTCGAGAAAATGATGGTAGGGCCACGACGCTGTTTCGCTCGACTTGGCAGGGGCACTGCTGTGCGTATCAGATATCCTAATTTTGTTTCTAGTTATTAATATTGTATATTTGTAATTATAAAAATATAAAATATACATTATTAAACATTTAAGACACTTTTTAAACAAAAAAAAACTTCAAAATACAGATTGCGCTCGTTACCATAAATTACATAAGCCTGAACTCGAGTGGTTTACTAGTAACCTCTGATGAGTTCCACTTGAAGTTCCTAACTCTGTCATCAGACCAGCTCCATGATACCATATTATTGTTTCGTAGCTCCATAAAACTGATAATATTCATGATGACACAATTATTACTACAAGAGGATCAAATTCAGTTTCTTATATTTTATTACACACTTATAAAGTAGCATAGTTACAAGTCTACCTTATAAAACGTGGTGATAAATATAATTTAATAAATAGGAAATCAAATTTAATTTGTTTTTTATTTATATACTTAAAGTATCAAGTATATGAAAACTCTTTATGAATTGATACCATACCAGAATTTTTTGGCTAGCCGAAGAAATACGCGCAAATCAAAAATAAAGATAATAAATAGTAAGGACAGAAACATCATATATGCTGTATATAACAAACAAGCTAAATACAGCGTATGTGGCGATAACGTCCTGCAAATTGAAAAATGATGGAAAAAACCGAACTGCATGATGAAATTTTCGGTAAAATTTTATTACTGTCCAACGCTTCTGAAGCACACGTAAAAAATATTTAAAAATACCCATGTCTACGGGACGATATTTTTTTATTCACTGTATGGACCCGCTTAATAACTTTGTTTTCATGAAATAAATAAATAAATCAGCTTCACGCTGTATCCCGCACACAGCAGGGTAGACAGAGGGAACCAAGTATTAAGACACTCAGTTCCCCACTTTCTACCGAATATTGGAAGCATTGCGTGTTGAGTGGCAGAACTCAACGCCGCGTTTAACTTCGACACCAGAGCGAAGAAATGGAAATATAAATTTAAGTAAATATTTCAACTCGAGTGGGGATCGAACCCACAACCAGTCGGTTTTACAGTCACACCTCGTGCCACTGCGCCACCACTGGCCTCATGAAATTTATATTATATATATTTACCATATATTACCTTAATACTAAACTTGAAACTTGCGACATAATATGTACTATATCCCTAGCCATATAATTAATTACAGATACTGAACGAAATTATCAGGCTCCGTTTTCATATCTCATATAGTTTATAATGGAGAGGAAGATAGGATGGAACGGAAAGTTGTCTAGATTTCAGTGACTAGGACTTATTCGACTTATTGTCCTATGGGGCGGAGCGACCATCGCGCTCTATTCTAGTCAGCCCAATTGCTTTCAAATCCGCTGCTATTGAAGGTCTTCAAGGTGCGCTTAGGACGACCACTGTTCCTTTTTTCTAGTAAGACGACTAGAAAGTACATACAGACTACATTTTAGTGACTGTATAATTTATTGAAAAAATTACCTTCTCATAGCTTATTATAAAAAAATATGTGTTGTAAAATTCACTTTCTAAACACTTGTTTCCGAATCTTTAATCTTGCCTCAGAATCTTTAAAAGATTTTGAGGTACCCGCGGTCACAAAGATAAAAAGTTCTAACCACTAGATATATTACAAGCCAAAGAATAAATTGT
Organism: Heliconius erato x Heliconius himera; assembly: GCA_013421005.1. Lineage (NCBI taxonomy): Eukaryota > Metazoa > Arthropoda > Insecta > Lepidoptera > Nymphalidae > Heliconius > Heliconius erato x Heliconius himera. The sequence goes on along the minus strand of JAATLQ010023563.1, from coordinate 62,231 downwards.
ACATTAATAACGATCTCGGAAATAATAAAAGTTTAGCTATCCATCTTTTTTTCTTTCATATATCAACAAAAAATATGCTAAGATACCATGTACATATTGTTTTTTCAGCTTCACGGTATATCCCGCACACAGCAGGGTAGGCAGAACCTATTGTTAAGACACTCCGTTCCCCATTTTCTGCCGAATTCTGGAGGCATTGCATGTTAAGTGGCAGAACTCAACGCCGCGCTTTGGCTCGACACCAGAGCGAAGAAATGGAAATATAAATTTAAGTAAATATTTCATCTCCTCGAGTGGGGATCGAACCCACACCCAGTCACACTTTGTGCCGCTGCGTCACGACTGGCCTCAACATATATAATTTATATCTTATATTGTAACTAGCCTTATAGAGTTCCATCTCAGATGATTAAGAGCAGTAGGGTTCATTTTCTAGAGACTCGACCATTTCTATAAATACATATACTCTTACCCGAAGTTTTTATAAACTATACAAGAAAGAAATTTGAGGTGGCTATTTTTGACTACCAAACCAAATATCAATCCGAATAGTATACGTCCAGTGCAAGCTGGAAGTACTTTAACTTATAAATGTAGATAAACCTGCAATCTACCTTCGGACACACATATAATAGATCTCCCTTTCTTGGCTCTTATGATACGAGTTACTAAACTGGGATTATTGGTTGCGGTCCGTCTATAGAAGCAATGTCGTACCAATCCTCGTAATAGACTGAAGCCTTTGTGATGTAAACGATTTTGTAAAGCATATAGTGTGCTATTGCGCGCTATACGCTAAGGATATTTCCTAGAACAGGATAAAAATTCAAATATTTTTGTTTAACATCCATTTCTATACTAATATAATATAGTGGAAGAAATTTTGTTTGGTTGCACGCGCTAGTTTCAGCTTGGACTATTGATTTTGGTTTTCACTACAGATTCGAATTGATTTTTTTTGTATTGTATAGTCTATGGAATATATACGCTTAAGGAATTAAAAAAAACATATTATTTTAGAACAAAACTTTTTACGAAATTTGGGTGGATGAAGGGAAATAAAAATTGGCACATATATACATTAATATGTTGCTTAAATCGCAGTTGCATCAAAAAATATATATTCAATTGATTAAATTTGAATACCACAAACGACCAAAACTTTTGTATAAAATGACACAAGTTGCTATGGTAACGCTTATTTCACGCGCCAATTAGTTATATAGTCCAATTAAATTAGATGTAATGTGCGCTATATAAATATCAAAATTACCTTTTACGATACATCAATAAAATTAATATTTTAGGAACATATTACGGTTTTCATGTCTTTGCGTCCTGGTGGTAAAATATCAGAAATACTAAAACTATAAAGCAGGCGAATCTTAGATGCTACTGCTGTTCTAATATTAAAAAAAATTTCTGTGTGGATAGTCCATCTATAAAGGATAGCTATAACGAATATTACATTACGCTACGGCCAATAGGAGTGGAGAAACAATAAAAAAATTGGCAGAAACGGAAGATCTTAAGAGCTTCCGTTGCGTGCGCTTCTTAAGTGGTTAAATTTACCCAAAAATCATGTACCTATGACAGAATATATATCTTCTAAAAATAAACCATAGTAATCTTTGTTGTGAATGACAAATAAATAAAGATTTTTTTACAAAATAATTTTAAACCATATATTATTATATTTTTTATCCTCAAAATTTCCATTTACCGGAAATTATTTAAATTAATATCTAAGAAGATATCTGAGTTTTAATATACAAGGACGGAACCACCATTGCCACGCTGTGTCGAGACTTAAAGATTATACGTTTGTGCTTTAAAGATTATACGTTTATATTGTCTCTTTCTCTTTAGTTTGATGTATGTTAATAAATATATGTAGTTATTTGTAGATATTTTAAATCTTATCTTAATTATATCTTAACTCGGAAAAACTAAAAATTTACACAATGGTTTGCTGACACATTGACTATACAAGAGGAGACCACAATGTTTGTTTTTTATAACAAAATGAAATCCAAATACAAACGAAAGTTTTTATTTCTGTTAAGTACAATATGTTGCCCTTAATCTGGCTAACTTTAATAAATTATATATTAAAAAATATATAGTACTTTTTCCCCACAAGTGTGACAAAAAAAATCGTCAACACTTTGAAGATCATTTTGATGAATATCTTCTTCTAATAAGTTCTCTTCGTCAGTATGCTCAGCGGCAAAAGCTAGCACAGCCATGATTTTTTTTATATAATAATTATTACTCCTACTTCAAAAAACGCATAATTTAAAAACTTAAGTATAGAAAAAAATCTAGCTTTTTAAATATTTGTAAATAGTTGTACAATAAAATAATTGGCTTGAATTATGAAAAAAAAACACTCTTCAATTTAAAAAAAAACAAATAGTATACAATAAATAGTATTTCTCATTTACAACTAATATAACTCTAAGAAAAGAAAAATATAAGAACATAATCCTTTTGAAAAAAAATGTCCAACTATACCTAAATTCTAAGCACAGTCGGGGCATACTTTTTACGTGCACTGCAAACAAACGTAATTCTTATACGAACAGCATTTATCTGTGAACTTTCTCTTGAGTTTATATTGGCAAGAAGAACAAGTCTTTCGTGTCCTGACTTCTTCAGCTTCATGTTTACATGTTTTGGCTTATCAGAACCAAGTACTTCTGCCAAGCTCATACTAATTTCCGGGACAATCTTAGATTTCAAAATCTTCCCTTTATATGCCCTAATACAGACTGTCAAGCTGATTTTTATTATAATACCTCTATCAGTTTCCCTTTCCACATATATAAGATAAGAATTTAAAGACTACTAGGACCTAATATCCAAAATCCGGTACAGAATTGTCAAAGATCAGCATCTTCATCGGCGATTTGACGTGTTCATATTGAGTTTTATCAACATCAGTTTTACTAGTATCCGTGTACTTACTCTCCTGCGGACTAAAGTTTTCACCAACGTTTTCAAACTTTTATCTGGAATCTTTAGTCACAAACCGGCCCTCAATCAGTCGTTAGCTATATTTGGATTTCAATGCATTTATTTATACAATGAAAATCTTGCTGTAAATCATCGCACAACTATTTTGTTTGTTATCGAAGTCCCTAGTGTATCCATAGTTCATATGTATATGAGTAAAAATAACAAGTTACTATAACAAAGCATAAAACAAAAAAAATACGTAAGTACCGAGAGGCCTGAGAGACTGCATTCAAATTTCACAACGTAATTATTCACCAAAGACGCGTATGATTATATCACTGCCACTTCCGATGTCAACGTAGGCACTGACCACCTACAATTCTGAAGTTGGTACGGAACTCTTGGTGAGTGATTCCGGTTCACATTTGATTGTTTTTTTTATTTTTTTCTAAGAGTGTACTTGGTGTTGAGCGTACTCTGCACTGGTCCCATTTCTATTAAGTCAGGATCTGATGGTGGAGTCCCAGGAAAATGCATTTGCTATTTGCCTCTTATAGCCATCTTGTGAATACATTGCTGAGCCGATGTTGATATGAGGCGAAACGTCTCAACGATTAAAAGTTGATGGAGTTTTTTAAATATTATAGGGAGTTATAAAGCTAGTAATGTATTATTAAGCTAATGGAAGGTAGAACTCCTCAATTGCTACCTGTTAAGGTGTGTCTTTATACTTGCCCACATTACCTTGTATATTATGTTAAGGTTAATAATAGACATAAACAAAGAGAGTGAGTATTACATGGAGCGCCAATAGATGTCAAAACTAACACCAGTTGCTTTATTTTAAACCGATTTCGAAAAGGAGATACACAACGTTTTTTGTAAAAATTTACAAAAACTAAAAATATACAAAAAACGATAATTAATGATCTATTCAAGTTATACTGAAGAATTTGAATTTCTATTTCTTATAAAATTATAAATAGTTGTAAGAGCCGTCGCAATTATGAGCTTTTATTTAACTTTCCTTATTAGTTAGTTGTTAGTGTATGTGAAATCTTGTAAGCTTAATTTGACCTACTTCCCAGTGTTTGATTAAGCGGAAATTTGGATTACGATTTCAGTTCCAATAACTATGAAATTACATATAATCAATGTAGTTAATTCAATTTAAGGTATAACATAGTTAATGTCAATTGCAACAAAATGACGAATTACAATTTTTGCACATATCACTTAATATGGATGTGAAATGGCTTGATTTGTAAAACACAACACACCGTGAGTCAAAAGGTATGTGAAGGGACTTTTGAACTAAAACAGGTCGTGTTTGGAGTCGTTTGATTTGTCTTGGCGAGTACTTTAAATTAAAATGTGATGAATCAATAGAAATGACAAGATTAAGAGGACGCTAAAATATATATATTTTTTAAAAAAGTTCAAAGATTTTATTCAAATTGTACTTAAATGAAACACGTAATTGCAAAAGCTTATAGCGCATTTGAAAAATAAAAATTAAATAAATTTCTTTCGTGATACAAGCAATTATTTTTATTATTAGTATTGACGTGAATACGTCTTTCAATTTGCTACCCATTTGGGGGAAGGGAGGTTGGTTCTAGATTGAGGGGAGAGATTTGCAAATCGATTGTATATAAAAGATTAGTTATTTATATTATTATTCAAAAAAATATAACCTGTAAATAAATTCATGTACAGCATACGCCGTGTCCATGATACAGCCACACCCAATTTTTTCAGCTTCACGTTGTATCCCGCACACAAAAGAGTAGGCAGAGGGAACATAGTGTTAAGACACTCCTTTCCTCATTTTCCTCTGAATTCTGGAGGCATTCTGGAGGCTCAACATCGCGCAAATATTTTCCTCGATTTGCGATCGAATCCACAACCTGTCGCGTTTACAGTCATACTTTGTGCCCCAGAGCCACGACCTATTATTATATTTAATTCAATTAATACATAATACATACATTAATAGATTTTTGAGGACTATGTTCGATTGGGAACAAAAACAGGCTGATTATTATAATATATATTCTCAAGTCGTCTTAACAAACAACAAGCAACAATTTTACAATAAAATTAAATATATATTTTTTTAATATTTAATTATATTTTAAAATTGTATATGAACACCAACTTCAAAACTATATTTAAATGCACAGACTTAAACAAAAATTAAAACATTTTAATTACTTTAGATATTATATTCTTCGAATATAATCACCGTGTGTACATTTATAATTATACAGTTTACTATGTACGGTTTCGTATAATACACAAAATTAATAAAGATTAAAGTTTGTGCATAAATTTTATTTCATTACATTACAAATTACATGGTTAATTTGTATATACCCACAAGGTGGCGGCTTCGCATCCATAGTAAATAAACGTAACTAATATAAGAATTGTGTTTATATGACACTTTATTGGGGAACGGAGTGTCTTAACTCTAGGTTCCCTCTGCCTACCCTGCTGTGTGCAGGACACAGCGTGAAGCTGATTTTATGACACTTTATATTATGTGTCCAATGCAACTGATAGCATTCACAGGGGGTTAAATCAAAATGACTAACATGATGTGATAAAGACTATATGCTTTTCTTTCTCAAAAATTGAGCCATTCCACAGAAAAAAATCGAATCGAATCTGTACTTAAGAAGATGGCGCGTTCAAGCAAACAACCCTTTCGGCTATATTAGTATACAGTATATAAATATTTTCCAAATTACTTTTTAAAATGAATGTTTTATGTGGTTTAGTTCTAACTGCAAATGAGATAATATTCATAATAGAAAATTTTAATTAAAAGTAATGTAAATTTATTATCGTATGTTAAAATTTAAATGAATCAGTCTGCAATGCCAAAAATGCGGAAAATATATGTGTACCTAGTGTTTTTATCAACTCTTTGACGGTTTTAAGTGATTTCCCACGAGAGGGATTATACGATTCGTGTCACAACATACACGCCTGCAAGTTAATTGCATTTGTTAGATTTAATGCATTAAATATTTAGTTATAATGAAATAAATAAATTAAACTCTATATTTTTTGTACTGTTATATTTTTATAATTATTATTGTTAACTTGTTATAGGTACTTACCTATAGTAATATAGTAATGTCATCACATTACACATAGTGAGACTCATCAGTCTCATTTGTATGTAAAATGTCATAGCAAGTATGCTATGGAAACATAGTTGTTTCAGTCAGTATTTTTTAGCTGTATTTCTCATATAGTAGGGTATTAGATGTTAAATATTAGATTACTCCGAGTGGGAATCGAACCCACAACCAATGCGCTTAAAGTCTTACGCTTGTGCCCCTGCGATGTCGGCCTCGATTGATGGCGGTAGTCATTTCCTTTGAGATAATTTGCCATATAATTGAGTTTGAACAGTGAAGGCGGTTGTTAGTGCATAGTAAAAAGGTCCCTATAACGTTCATCTGCGGTCGCAAGTCCCAAGCACTGCACAGAGCTTAATAGTATAGGTATTAACTAATCGAAATATTGTTAATTAAATATTATTCAAGAAGAGTCTACATCATTTAAATAATAATGACACTATCAAGAAAATAACACTATTAACAAGGAAAAAAATAGTATAGCTAGAAAGCTGTAATGTTGCGAACAAAGACAAAATCACAATCAAAATTTTTGAAATTTTTCATATTGAAATGTTATTCTAATTGACGTTGACGAATATAGTGTAATTATGAAAGGGTAAGAGGATATACAAAATATTCCTAAAGCAAAATTAAATTTTAAGCAACGTTAAAAGATTTTACGAAAATATTTTCAACTGAGAGAACTCTATTAGAATTTTCAGCTGTAAGCGGTATTATCCCGCTCAAATAATAAAACACATTTGCTCTTCATTTTCAATAAAAAAAACTCATAATATTATAAAGATATCTGTGCAATGTATACTTAGTTGCATATTATTGGGGTGTATAAAGAAACTTTTTTATATGTAAGTACAGTAATTCTGATTGACTGCCACTTATAAATATAAACCGAATTTGAATTTACATAAATTCTTTATACTTATATAAATATGCTTCTTATTTAAGTTTGTTTTGTCTTCTTATTAACATGTAATAAATTATTTTTTTTGGTAAACTATTTTTTTTAAATATAGTCCGCAAGGAATAAGCTGACTTTAGTTTTTGTGTGAGTGTAGATGTGACGACGACTCGAGGCGTGGTGCACCCCTTTTTCGATTTAAAGACACCTACAATAGGTGTAACAATGTTACGCCTTTAAATATTAATATTTTATTTATTTGTTACATTTATTACAAGTGAAATAAGAAATTGGCGCGATCATTGTACAAAGATAGAAAAAGTATGTCTCTAAGCAATAAAAGAAACCAAAAAAAAGTAAGTCTCCAAGAAAAAAAAAACGTATTTTAATAAGACATGAGACCTTTGAAAAGCGCATCTACGTCAACCTTAAAGGCCGCCGACGCACCTTGTAACTGGTTCCCCTAATACCTTTTATTAGTTTAGTCTAGTGGCTAAAACCTTTTATAGTTGTGATCGTGAGTGATCCAAAACCTTTTAGAGATAACAATGTTAAGAAAGTTAAATTTGCTGCACATAAGTTTTACATAATGTCATTAGAAGATATTGTTCTAATAAGATATTTTTCTATGACCAACGCCATAAAGCATAGCCCACGTACCGCGAGCGCACCGCGTAACGGCGTCAGTCACGACATACTATGTTATTTAATTTTGGTAAAAGCTCACTTTAATCCACAATATTTGTCGTCCCTGCACATATTTTGCCTTTATAAGAAATTCGATCTTGAAAGATTGTGCCATTAAAAAAAATCGAATTATTATATTTTATTTGTTTTATATTTGGTTCGTGTGCATCATATGCATTAGTACCGTAGTACTTAAGAGTGGACTCTACAGTGACATATGAAACAACGGTTCCGACACTCGGGCCAGACAGTGAAAATATTAAAAATAAAAAAAAATACTACATATAATTAATACATTACAAAATGCTCTGTAATTTTATTATTAAGTATAGAATTTAAATTATTTAAAAAAAAAAAAAAACTACAAAGTACGACAAGCCGCCATGATATTTTGATCGCCAATCAGAGAGATTGACGTAACGCTTTGGTAAACAAAGGAATTGATATTTTGTATTGTATACAATGGTATTGACAGATTAATCAGAATTGACGTCACAGGCGACGCCATGACACTTTGAAGCGTTTTGGTGCAATTTTTAAACTTATAAATTAAAATGTATTTTTTTGGGTTTCCGACCTTAAAAGAATAAAACAGAAGAATAGGATCACTTTGTTTCTGTCTGTCAAGACCAATTCATCTCAAGATGGCGTGGAGGTATTATGCATCGGTTTTGCTGCATTTCATATGAAATTCACCTACAGGGACATTTCGTGGACCTACCAGTTATGAAATTTGGCACGAAGTGAGACATTATAATATAAATAAATCTATAAGGGAATCTAGTGTTAAGACACTCCGTTTCCCACTTACCGCCGAATTTTGGAGGCAATGCCTGTTTAGTGGCGGAACTCTACGCTACGCTTTGCCTCACCTGAACGAAGAAATGGAAATATAAATATAAATAAATATATTATTTCTTCGAGTGGGGATCGAACCCGTAACTAGTCGCGTTTACAGTCACAGTTTGCGTCCCTGACCCACGACTGAACAAAATAATATATTTTTTTATTAAAAAAGTAATGATACCGCACTAGATAATCCTATTCATAATTGGAATATCTTTTAGGATTGGAACATTATTAAACTAAAACTAAAATTTTAAATTATTGCAATCTAGGCTTCGGTTGAACGATTTAGTGAAATCGATACTAGATGCTTATTGAAAAAAAAATGGTTATAAATGTTTAATAAAATTTGTATTATAAAATCAAATCATTTTCATAAGGAATAATAACATTATTTATCATTAGAATTACGTATACGTAATACATGATTACAAGAAGTAAAGCAAACGTGTATAATTGGTCTTTCAAGTTAAAAAAACCCTTTTATTAAACATTTTTAGAATTATTTATTTGTAACAAAAGCTTCGGCAAATTCGATTTTTAATCTTTTTATTGCGATAAAATAAAATGATTGGAAAGAAGATTAAAGAATGGAAAGCTCTATAAGTACTTAATTACTATAGCAACTACAGCAGATCCATTTTAAGCGATTATAAATTTCATACATATAGAATCCGTCTATTATGTACATTGGGCTACTCAGAATTTTTCAAACACAGCATCCTTAAAATGTGTATGAATATAATATTCATAAAATTAGTTATTTAACCGTTCCAATTATAAACTATCCTGCCCACCTTTATACTGATTTCGGTCCCAAAAATATCATTTGAATGAATCTAGCTTCCGTGGACCATTCAAAACTAATTGCAAGTTAAATTATAAATAAAATATTCTGTAATTAGTAACATTACACAAATTATTATAAAGATATATTCTGTAAAGAACAAATAATACATTTTCAGATATTCTTACTGTTCATGTTTTTGCGGGACTGGAAGTAACGATGTAATAAAGCAATACTTCCTGACCTCTATTAGGCGTACAACTTCTCAGCATAATGTCTGAGACAAAGTTTGCGGTACGCCGACAGTGACAGGCGCTATTTTAGAGTCACGCAGACAGCATTCCACGTGATTTAAAACAGAATCTAGAATATATAAGATACTATTAAATTTGAGTCTTTATATACCTATATCCTCTAGTCTTTATATCCTATATATAGGATCAAATTATAGGATTTAAGTACATGATATGGATATTAAAAGAAAAGACGATGAACCTTATTTATCCAGGCAATAATAAATATATTTAAGTATAGGCACGATAAAGGAATTACTCTAGTTTAACTTTCATATTTATTTTATTGCTTATTTGCTTGCTTAGTTAGTTAATATTTTCACAGTGATTCACAATGTTGCATTCACTCGACTGAATATTTTTATATTATAATTGAAGAAACTTATGCTTTTAGTCTTTTAGCATTAACTTGTAGATTTTTTTTAATTGAGTGTTTTCTATAAATAAGATATACATTTTACAAAAAAAATTGATGAAATATCGATTTTCTAAAGGCCTGTATTCAAAAATTATTGCAATATGAAGGTCCAAATAGAAAGATAACTATGTTATTATGTCATGTTAAAAATTAAATTAATGTTTGTCTAAATACGAGATCCACCTGTAAAAAGCTTTGGTGTAAATATTTATTTTCAAATTTTATACGCACCAAATGTTATAATTCAGATAGAACTTCCACTCTTATAAAATCAACTATCGTCTGTTCCGAAAATGTAACTGTTTACTTGTTACTATTTTGGATAGTCACTATACAAACCAAACCTATTGTAGGATTCGACAAGAAAGTAAGTAAGAAATTCTTAACTATAAATCAATTTAGAGAGATCCTTTTCAATAAATTGGAAATTAAATAAAAGTTATTATCAGGGACGCAAACTGAAAAATATGTTAAATAAAAGTTATTACCAAAGCAGTAATAAAATTAATTCAAAGGATAAATGATATTTTGGTTAAAAAAAAAGATTAATTTGAAGACATTAAAATATTAATATGTATTCTCTCATTATTTTATGGTTCAGGTGCAGGTGGTTGGTATGGATCAGGATTTAAAACTGAGAGAAAAAAGAGACAGTCTTAGAGGATTATTACAAGTTTTTGTTTAAGTTGCCGTAGGTTGTAGGAATATGTGGTATCTTACAAACTCCCACATGCCAGTGGCTTCAGTTCTGAGGAGAATAAAATTACGTATAATCAATATTGTTGTTAATCCAAAATGGCCGCAGCAACAAAATGGTGGATAGCCCACCTAATATGGGTATCAAATGAAAGGGCATGATTTTTTAAATATGAAAAAAAAAAATCTAGAGAACTTATTTTTAAAAAGATTTTTTTTATTGTTTAAGATATATTTTTAGTCTTTTGAGTCTTATTTAGATAATCTGATAAAGTAACAATGTGACATGAGTGTAAGTCAACATTTAATATTAAATATTATAATTGAAAATAATAAATTCGTAAGCACCTTAACACTGAGGAATTGCGTGACTTCGTTTATTACTTCTACCTAAACGTTAATAAAAAATATTTTATTGATAAGTTAATATTTGTGTATTTTATAAAGCGTAGATTAAACAAATAAATTAATTAGTAACTTGTTCTGTATACATTTAAATACACTTAGGTAGTCATTTGTGTGTGTGTATGTATAAAGTTTAAGGATATGTATGTCAAGCTGTATATCTTTATATAATAGGTTCTATAATATGTCTCATAAAATGTTTTTTCTTCCCTATTGATATTCGCGTAGCGAAGTTGACTCTTCAGTTAAATTAAGACGGCCAACGTCACATCACTTAATAAGCAACGACAATTGCTTAGAATCATTTATTAAATATATATTCCACATTTTAAACAAGATTTCAAAAACACAGTAATATAAATTAAATATGCCAAATAGTATGTATTGTATTATTATAAAAAAAAAATCAGCTTCACTCTGTATTCCGCACATAGAAGGGTAGGCAGAGAGAACCTAGTGCTAAGACACTCCGTTCCCCACTATCCGCCTAGTTCTGGAGGCATTGCGTATTGAGTGGCGGAACTAAACGCCGCGCTTTGCGTCGACACCAGAGCGAAGAAATGAAAATGTAAATAAAAATTTCACTTCGAATGGGGATCAAACCCACAACCAGTCGATTTTACAGTCACATTTTGTGCCACTGTGCCTCCGCCGCCTTTGCCTCTATTAATATTATATTTATATTATTATGTATCATAATAATATAAATCAGGAATTACTGACTCAGTTCGAGAAATTATTTTTATGTTGGATAGCCCAATTATCGAAGAAAGATGTTGTAAAAATAGGAGAACTGGAGAGAAATTACAAAAAAACTAAGAAATATTTTAAACAATATTTTAAATAATACCTTATTAATATTATTCCTGATATTCAATTAAATGCTTTAGATGCATTTAAGACGCACAACGCATCTACATATATTGTGGATCAAAATTGGCTTTTACAGCTTATACATTATAAAATTGATATTTTAGATGCCATTAAAGTTTTAAAATATGGGAGAGTAAGTAAATGTGAGTAAGTAGTCGCGTCGTGAGTGGTAAGACTTAAATGTCCGCGGGCGGCAGGCGCTAGTATCTATTATCTACATTAATATTATAAAGCGCGTCAATTTGACATTTAAAATATACGATATAACGATAGTCGTGTATAAAGTAATTTTAAATTAGATTCAGATATTTTGATATAATAGAAAGAGAATTTAAAATTTGCTAATAAACTGTTGTATCGCCTATATAAAATAATTGCAGCACTTCAGGAAGATACGCCCAACGTCATCCCACACTACTAAGTATAAGAGCGAAGCTGTCAGGCACGGCGCGTCTTTTCTAGGCTTTACTACTGCTATTTGATCACCAGCCTACACCTCTTGTACTGACAGCAGCATCACATATTTGATTGTTAATATTTTATTTTTGTATTCGATCTATTAAAAGTAAAAGATAAAGTCGATCTTATAATTGTACAAAAAATGTATGTGAGTAAGTCGTAATAAAAGAAAAAAAACGATCAAGGGCAAATTTTACTCGCTGACAGAGGGTTTCGTACCAATTTCTGGATTGTAGGTCATCGGAAAGTCAACTTATAAAAGTTGAGAAACTTAACTTTGCGGGCGTATGCACTTATTTTGAATTAAATGAATTACAATTATAAGTTTGTGATGATGTTTTTCTATGAAACCGATAAATTATACCGTGTTTCCAAAAAGAAATTACTCACAGTTACAGTTAAAATCCTAAAAAGTGATCATATAAGGGTTTCGTTTTATTTAATTAAATATTTTTTATTGATCTGGAATAATAAATGTAATTTTAAATATATTTTTTCTGGCACTACTTTTAGAGATACACCAAAGCAAAGCTAGGCTTAAGCCTAGCGAATCATTTAGTCGAGTACGGCATGATGTAAATTGAATATTATTTGTTGTTCTTTTGTAAAAGAAGGAATGTAATAAAAAATGACTTTTCAATCGTTAAATTATTTCTTCTGTAAATATTTGTGTAATAGAAAATAATTGTTTCTAAAAATAATGTTTGGTTAATAAGCTTTGTAAAAATATATTTTTAAAGAACTATTATACTAAATAGGTTAGAACTTTGCTTCTGAATTAAATCTTGCATTTATAATAATATTAATAAAACAAGCGAATGCGAATAAGACAAAGGTTCTGATTTTTGAAAGAGATGAAGAAAGGACGGAATGCAAAATCAGTGTAAATGGTAAGATATTAGAACAAGTGAATGAAATATGTTCAGTAGAGATGGAAGACACGAGATGGATGTGGAAAGGCGTATTGCTGCCGGTAACAGGGCGAACGGAGCCTTAGCTGCATTGATGAGACGGCGAAACATCAGCACAGCTGCGCGTTTGGCCGTACACAATGCAGTGTTGGTAACGACGCTGTTATACTGCAGCGAAACGTGGGTATTACAGAAGAAGAATGAAAGAAAGATGAATGCCGTGGAGATGAGATCTCTTCGTAGGATATGCGGAGTCAGCTTAGCTAATGTAATCCGCAATGAAGAGATACACAGATTGGCAGGTACTAGCGAGGATGTCAGGGGGAGAATGACGAAGAACGTGTTCAGCTGAACGTCAAACGAATGAGTGATGAAAGAATGGCAAAAACAGATTTGTGATGGAAAAGTGAGTGGTAAGAGAGATCGGGACAGACCTCGGTTGACCTTCGAAAACACAGTATCAAAGATACTGGAGGAAGGTCACATAAAAAGCATGAGGACCCCCCCCCCCCCCGGAGGGCATGTATAAAGAGGTTGATGACAACAATCTCCACATTTTACACTTCAAAAAAATTACATTATTCTTCGACAAAAATAAAAAAAACACAACCAAAAGGGATGAAGATATATGTTCATGTGTGTAATCGTATATATCAAACGGGTTTGGGTTTCGTACCTATCAAAGGCACCAGCAATCCACATGTTAATTTTCAAATGGCTTCACTTACTGTATTTACTGCCTTTAGTGTTGTGGTTGAAACAAAGGTGTTTTGGTTGTACGTTTCATCGGCTTTTATAGAATATAGAGTTAAAACTATGGTTGCATTTGAAGTGGTGCTGACACTTCCACCCCGTATACATTAAAATATAGAAATAAATTTTAAATTTTTGTAAAGAAAAAATAATTCATTTATACTTCAAATTTGAGGACTAAAAATAATAATAAATTTCATTAATTACTTTTCAATTTTAGTGTGCTTCATAGAATGTAATAATTATTAAAATGCCTTTAACATTTTGATGACATTATGAAACAGTAAAAAGTATATTTAAAATAATTAATTGCTATATTTTTCTGCTCACTCGTTTCACCTCTTAGTTAAAATGGGTTCACTTGAGTTTGATGTAGTTGAAATGTATATATATATGTATATATAGAGAATAAAATTCTTGTACAAGTAACTTCATATTTTATCAAAGTTAAATGTATAATAATTTACACGTTACATAAAATACATATATAGTTTTACTTAATATTATTAGTAATTCATTATTTTTGTAAGACTTAAAATATATCTGAGGCCAGTCGTGGCGCAGGGGCACAAAGTGTGACTGTAAATCGACTGGTTGTGGGTTCGATCCCCACTCGAAGAGATTAAATATTTACTTAAAATTATATTTCCATTTCTTCGCTCTGGTGTCAAGGCAAAGCGTGGCGTTGAGTTCTGCCACTCAACACGCAATGCCTCCAAAATTCGGCAGAAAGTGGGGAACGGAGTGTCTTAACACTACGTTCCCTCTGCCTACCCTGCTGTGTGCGGAATACAGCGTGAAGCTGATTTTTTTTAAATATATCTCGTAACGTATAATATAGTACGAGATAGATTTGATTGAGATAAAATTAAAAGCGAATCAATTGAAACTAGACTTAACTAAAACTTTGAAACTTTCTTTAAGATTGTAGTTATGATTGATTTATCTTTATAATAATTTGGGAATATTTATTTTTTAAATCTATTTTTATAAAGACAGAACACAATAGTCAGAAGAAAAGAAAAAAAACAAAAAGGTGAAAAGATCCGCTGGAATAACCTATGTTTATAAATGTAGTTAACGTTTCTTTACGTATAAACAAAGTAATGATTAGAAAAATCTGCTACCGCGATATGACGTACTACGTTATTTTATACTTACGTTAAAATTACTCTTTCTGTTTCCGTGTTTCGAACGCTTTCATGCCGGTCGCTCGTGACGGCGCACCATCATTGCAAGGTCAGCTATGGCGGCATGCGAAACTGTTTTTGTTACAGCCACAGTACGAACCCATACTGTTGGTGAAACGTCTATATTCTGTGAAAAAAAATATATATATTTAAAACTCGATCTTCTCTGACAATAACGTAATATGTTAATACGTGGCTTATGACATATCTATATATATATATATATATATATATATATATATATATATATATATATATATATATATATATATATATATATATATATATATATATATATATATATATATATATATATATATATATATATATATATATATATATATATATATATATATATATATATGTCCTTTTTACGAAAAGTGCAGAACGCTAATATTTTTCAATAATAATGCTTATAAAGTACATTAAGTCAATAAATAAAACATTACACGTATATGTACACTACCATGCTTTTGACAACATGTACAATATTCTTATATTTAGAAAGGAACATACACGTTGCTATGGCAACGTGTATTATTATAGCCCTCAACGGGTCCTCTAGCTAATATAAATCAACTTAGACACCAGTCATTTTATATTATTATTTAGTTACTTAATGGGTCTTCCTTGTCGCTAATCAATTGTCTATTATCAGATTTGCATTATACACCTGTCAGAAAGGCTAAGAAGGGTTGTTCCTGACATTCACTTTGTAGGGATGCACGGAAGAGGAAAATTCATTTTCATAAAATAAAACTTAAGCTTTTGTATACGTAACGAAAGCTATTGTCGTATAAGTTGATTTTTTACAAACTTAGCGGGTATGATTTTATAGGTAAATTAAAGAAAAAAGAGTGTTTATAATTTTAAGTCAATAAAAAAAATTCATAAAGTTATTATGACTAAATAAAATATAATAATATAATATATTAAAAATAATAATTTGTTGTATTTTTAAAATATATTTCACAAGTAGAAAAGTCTATAATGCAAACCATTTAAGATTTTGACCACCTTTGACGAGGGTAACCTTTAGTAGATATTTTAGGTACTATGTTTAACATAATATTTATTAATAAGTTACTTATATAAATATTAAATAGTTATAATTTTACCTTTACCAAAGTTGGACTTTACGTAATTTTCTCTAAATGTCTATTCTATCTACAACTTTAATATGATACAGTAAATCGTGTACATAGAAATAGGTTAGATTTAATTAAAAAAAAATTACGTCGAAGGACGTTAGGTTACCATATTTTTACTATATTTTAATAATTCAAAATTATGTACCTAGTGGCAAATTCATGAATATTTCGATTTTAATTATGTAATTTAATTTAATAAAATTGTACTTCTTCGCTGTTTGTACATGGATGATATGTGGAAAAAAAACTGAAAAAAAATTGGTGTATTTATCAATGTTATATGACTCAAAACGATTATTTTTAAAATTATTGTCTTTTTATCGGTTTGTCTGTCGGTTTATGTGTCTAATCTTAGAAACGGCTTACCGATTTAAATACAATTTTTATTAAAGTATTTTGAAAACTTAATATTTAGTGTTTGTTTTGTTTTAATCGGTCCATAAACAAAAAAGTAATATCAATTGAAAGTAATTTTTTCAACAAAAGTGTTACAAAACAAATGTTTTATTGAATTGGCTGAAACTTTAGTTTACAATGTGGATATTGTGTTTGAAATGATAATAACTTTCGAACACGAAAGTAATTCAGATAAGTAATAAATAATTATGTAGTTAAGGTCGCTAGTAGTTATATGTATGATAAAACTTTTAAAGGAATTGATTCTGTAAATTGTATATGAATAAAAAAAATAAAAAAAAAGACTTTTGACAACCTTTCATCATCATTTTTGTTATATACCTATTATTCCTCGGCAACATAAAGGCTGGACACCTGACGTGAAACCTAACTCTCAAACAGCCCGTCTAACCTATAGAGATTTCAAAATAGCACCTTACAAAAAGATGGTCAACGTGATGAGCACTGTAGTTTGACATAAAAAAAACAAAGATCTGATGTGGAACTAGCCCAAATTAGCTAAACTTTAAGATTTGTGAATAAACTGCCTTAGAACAAATTGTTTAACGTGATAAGCACTTTTTAATCATGTTAGGAAATTGATGGTGTAAGAAAACTAGGAAGGCTAACTTTTGCTGCAGCTACCTGTAAAAATACCACTCCTAAAGTATTTAGACCTTAACAAGTTTACGTGGTATTACTCAAAGCAATCATACTATAAGTACTTACTTACATCAGTTAATAAATTTATACTTCTATAAATGACAATAAAATTAAATCAGCGTCACGCTCTATCCCGCACTCAGCACAGTAGTTAGAGTAAGGTCGCCCTTTGCCTCGTCACCTGAGCGAAGAAAATGGAAATATAAATTTAAATAAATATTTCATTTCTTCGAGTGGGTATCGAACCTACAAAAAGCCACGTTTACAGTCACACTTTGTGCCCTTGCGTCACGACTGGTCTCACTCACTTCTATATATATAATATTAGTATTATAAAGCTGAAGAGTTTGTTTGGTTCAATGCGTTAATCTCAGGAAGTAATGGTTGGAAATAAATAATTATTTTTGAGTTGGATAGTCCATAAATTGAGGTAGAATATATGCTATATTACGTCACATTACAATACGATATGATAAATTAGAGTGGAGTAACAATAAAAAGTCGGTAAACGGAAGGGCTAGAGAGAAGAGAGAGAGAGAGGAGAGAGAACCCGTGAGTTCATTGCGAAAACGGTTACAAAATACAAAAATTAAACATGACGTAATTGTTTCTCTTTAAAAGCTCTAAATGAAAGTCTACGAAAGAAAAAGTCCACCTCCTAAGGATAACGTAAAGTTAACCATTTTTATACTTTACAAATTAAATAAGAATAAGGGGTTTACAGATCCATTTAAAACAATACAGTATCATTATCTTCTTAGAATACATTAAATATGTTGTCCGCTTACTGTAGATGATTGCGTTTTACTGTATGTTGTTTTACGCCCAATATTAATAACCTATCTCTAACGTCAATCTTAGATTGTTTCATATATGTATCCAATCTCTAGATAGGATAGATATATGAAACAATCTAAGATTGACGTTAGAGATAGGTTATTAATATTGGGCGTTAATTAACATCTTAAAAGTAATCAGTGATTTTAAATGCAGAATCGTCGCAATTTCGATAGTAACCTCTAAAGAAGTTTAACTTACATATGAATTTCGAAAAAGTTGCTTTCAACATTGTTTATATAAATTTCCTGCAGTGTTTGTTCATGAGTTTCAAGGGATACGTTCCCGCTTTGTACGGGTGCGCCCGTGCATGTACATTCCAATGTGATGTTAGTGTGGCGTAGTCTTATATTACCTCCTTCTATTCATTTTAATGAAAGATAAAAAATACTGGTTTTTAAAATCCTTTCAAATATCCAAAGAATATTTTAAGGTTCCACACATAAAAAAATAGAACCCTTATTTAAAAAAAATTAAATCAGCTTCACGCTGTATCCCGCACATAGCAGGGTAGGCAGCGGGAACCTAGTGTTAAGACACTCCGTTCCCCACTTTCTGGCAAATTCTGGAGGCATTGCGTGTTGAGTGGCAGAACTCAACGCCGCGCTTAGCCTCGACACCAGAGCGAAGAAATGAAAATATAATTTTAAGTAAATATAAATTTAACTTAATTTTACACATTGAAAATTCAAATTCAATCAAGAGTCAAAATTATAAAAATTGTTAAATGTGCTTAACTTACTCAAAGATGTATTTTCGCTCGGTATACCCTGATTGTTGGTTAGTATTCGTTCTCGATTCCATCCATTTTTCGAGTTTTATAAAACCACAATAAAATTACTAAAACAATAAAATTATTACTAAAATAGTCCCTCAATTTTTCGATAATAATTTAAGCTTGATGAAATACAGCAAAGATTTTATAATAAGAAATAGCTTATAATTTTGAGAATACTAAACATTGGGCGATGAGATGCACACAAAAATAAAAAAAACTTCGTGCGTATCCTACTTCTGATGTTATAGATTGGAAGCGGTTAAAGTTGTAAAAAAACACCATAAAACACATATCGTCTATATGTTTCTAAACTATTTGGAAGGAGATGCTGTGTAATTGCAATAAGTGATATGTATCACCGAATAACAATACTTCACTCGAATTTCCTCCCGGCCGTTGCTTACAAGCAACTGCCCCCGATTGACTTTTTTTTAGAATTGACTTTATTGCTGTTGATCTGGACTGGTCTTGACAGCGTCACCGGGCGAGAAGGGGCGAGAGTATCTCATCCCTGAAGGAAAAGTACGAACGAGTCCATCAAATGGACGATTGTGAAGTGTTGACGATCGCAGGGGAATGCCCTGCGCACGCTGGTCAAGAGGGATTTCGACCGTTGGGACCCGTCGCCCGAGGCGCGAACGTGCCGTGAGATAGGACTGGCCTCGCCTCTTATGGCAGCGGAGAGTGTGTCGTGAGGCTGAGGAGTATATCCTGCCTATATATTGGGTGTTAAAGCTAGCATCACCCCCCCTTGGCTCAATTCCATTGATTTTATAGTCTTTGTCCTACATCTACCCTCTTTTACACGAATTCGCTAACGATATGGTTAAAGCCACCTTGAAAAGCTAAGAGCACTTTCATTTATTGTGAATTTTTTTCTTCAATAATTTTTAGCTGCCCCATCCATCAGCCAACGTAGAATGCATATTTTTCATATTAATCATATGAAAACAAAGCAGCGGAATAGGATATCTACTCAGCCAAATGCTGTCTACAACATGCGAGACGACTCTTTAAGAGCGCTAATTGTTATGACTTCAAAATTAAATGTCATATGATTAAAAAAATTTAAATTGTAATTTTGATTGATTATTTTAATTAAATTATTTGATTTACTGATCGCTCGACCAGTTGACTTTTTAGTGTCATAAGTTTGTAGTAAAATCGCAACACTGCACACAAGTCAAGGATTGCAATATTTACTTTCGTTTACACATTTAACCAGACAAATTTAGACGGGTGCCTTTGACAAATTATTTTTACGCTCTTATGAACTTAAGAAAAATAAATAATAAAAAAATGTATTATTTATTTATTATTTGTTTGTATATGTTTGTAAGTTCAGTTTTAGCGTAGACGGTCTCTATATATATATATATATATATATATATATATATATATATATATATATATATATATATATATATATATATATATATATATATATATATATATATATATATATATATATATATATATAT
>JAATLQ010023563.1:0-39368 GCA_013421005.1 Heliconius erato x Heliconius himera | reverse complement strand
TATATATATATATATATATATATATATATATATATATATATATATATATATATATATATATATATATATATATATATATATATATATATATATATATATATATATATATATATATATATATATATATTTAAATCTAGGGACCGAGATCTGATAAGGGTTTCTTTTCCATTAAAGGTGCGGAACCCTAAAAATACAAATTTGTATGTTTTATACTTGCTGTACCTATATGAAATGAACCTTTGTTATGAACGAACTTTGATTTTTTATTTGGTAGATATGACGTCTGTCAAAATAGAAAAGTCAAGCCATTGTACACAACATCTTATTTTTCCGGAAAATAATGATTTACGGAAAGCATTAATTTTTTGTTTTCATAAATACTTGTGGAGGCTTATGATGACCATGCTCTATCAGAATCAACAGGTAAAAGATGGTTCCAATGTTTCAGAAATAATGATTTTGATGTGCAAAATGAAGAACGGAGATGCCGAATTGCAAGGCATCTTTTGAGCCAAAAACAAATGGGAAAGATTCAAAAAAAGTTTAAAAGCTATGGGAAAGATCCAAAGGTGTGAAAAATGGTGCCACGTGAATTGAATGACAGGCAAATGTAAAACCGAAAAACCGCATGTGAAACGTGGCCATTACGACATGATAGAAAGTCAGTATTGCATCGAATTGTGACTGGGAATGAAAATTGATTAATTTTAAGAATCCTTAACGCAAAAAGTCTTGGGTGAATCCAGGAGGAGCATCTACATCGACTGCAAAGGCAGATCGGTTCGAAAAAAAAACATTTCTCTGTGTTTGGTGGGATCAGAAGGTCACCACCTGTGTATCATGAACTTCTAAAATCCGGCAAAACTGTTAATAGTCAACGCTACCGACAACAAATGATCAATTTGAATGATGCACTAATCAAAAACAACCAGAATAGGCCAGAAGACTCGAAAAGATTATTTTGTTGATAGATAATACGAGTACTACGAGTCATGAAGCAAAACTGGTCAAAGATAGTATAAAGGCGCTCTGCTGGGAAGTATTCCCCAGACTTGGCTTTTTCCCACAACCTTTTGTTTTCATCGATGGGACACGCATTAGCTGAGCAGCATTTTGATTCCTAAAAAGAAGGCGCAAAGTGGGTTCCCGAATGGTTTGAATCAAAAGACCGGTTTTATTGGTGTGATATCCATAAATTGCCTGAAAAGTGGTCAAAATGTATAGAAAGCAATGGTTCCTTCGAATAAAATGATTTTTAGTGCTCCTAATATATGCACAACAAACTTGTATAATACTTGTATATTATACTTGCCGTATTGTAACAATATGTAAGTAGATATATAAAATATAATTAAGTATAATTTAAAATAATAATAACAATAATAAATGTGCATAGCAATTACACATAATTAACATAGTTAATTAAGAATTGTATAAATAACGCATTTTTAATACCATACCGGAATCGTTCGTGTATTAAAATAATGACGACACGAGCGTCGGAAGCGTTTTCATATGTACATACATATATGTGGAATTGGTGTTCGAGTCAAGTTGTTAACTACAGTACCTACTAATAAGTATGAAGCACTGAAAGGACGGATCACTGTCTGTACATGAAAGATATATGAGTAAAACTAGGGGCATTTATTAGTGTAATAGAACAATTGGAAGCATTTCTTAATGTAATAGAACCCAAAACATTTTTTTTAAATCTGCTTGTCTGATTTTTTGTGTGTTTTGGTCACGCTAATCTCTGAAACAGCTTAACAGATTTAAATACACCACGCTATTGGATTCTGGCAAGGTTCACTTTATGTTTAGTATTTGTTTTATTACAATCGATTTATAAATAAAAAAGTTATATCAATTTATAAAATGTTGTTCGACGAAATTGCTACTTGCTCAAAGAGTTATTGTTAATGGTTTACAACTATTTTATTGGCTAAATTTTTAGTTTTCGATGTTTTGATATTATTTGGAAAATTAATATGTATGTAATGATATAATAAAAACTGGTAAAGTGCGAGTCGGACTCGCCCGCCTAAGCTTCCATACCAATTTCAGT
The DNA here is from genome assembly GCA_013421005.1 of Heliconius erato x Heliconius himera. Classification (NCBI taxonomy): domain Eukaryota; kingdom Metazoa; phylum Arthropoda; class Insecta; order Lepidoptera; family Nymphalidae; genus Heliconius; species Heliconius erato x Heliconius himera. The sequence continues at coordinate 37,300 of JAATLQ010023563.1, read as the reverse complement.
ATTGTACATCAACGGGAAGTACAATTCATAAAAATAGAGAAACTGAAGTTTGCACTCATTCCATATAAAATGAAAATTAAATCAGCTTTATGCTGTATCCTGCATACAACCTAGTGTCAAGACACTCTGTTCCCCATCTTCCGCCGAATTTTTCTAGGTATTACGTGTTGAGTGGCGGAACTCAACGCCCGGCTTTTGCCTTGTAACGATAAAATAAAAATAATTATAAATAATAATTAATTCCTCCGAGTAGGGATACCACTGCACTACGACTATGATGAAATATGTATGAAATGTATTACAAATATAAGATTGTATTTTTTTTCTATAAAATACATATAAGTTCTCATTTTCAGATGTTTTCCTGTTTTTGTATTGTTAGTTCTTCACTTCATGCCAAATTTTATAGCTGTAGGTCCACGGGAAGTACCCTATGGGCTTTAATTACACGGCGAATTTCACTTGAAATATCTTTTGATTGCGTTGAATTAGGCTTTTGACTGACTGACAGACATTTAGACGTCTTAACACTAGGTTCCCTCTGCCTGCTGTGTTCTCCCACACACAATGTGAAACTGATTAGAAAAATTCAGAACACAAAATAATATAGCTTAAAAACATAAATTATAATAATAGTCCCAACTTATATTGGAAATTTAACTTACTTCTAAAACAGTCTATTTCAGCAGTTTCTTGTCATTTAATGACTGGGGTGACTGTGCTGAATTCCTAACAGTATCTAAACAAAGGTTATATAAACTTTATAGTGAGAAGGCATATAACCACAATGAATCATTTAATAATGATATTACTACGTATTCTAAATTGCTATTTCTGTTAAGGTGATTAGTCATATAATAGACGCTGTTGCTCTTTTCCTCGCGACTATGTTCAATAATTGTATACCGTATTGTGACTGACCTAATGAAATTTAGTAAAATCATACCTATATTTAAATCGGGTAGTAAGTATATAAAATACCAAATATTTTCGACCTGTATCTATAGTCTATACTACTCTTTTTTAGTAAACTAAAAAAAAGTGTATCAACAATATTGCACTTTAATTCATATATTCTTATAGTTTTCCTAGAGGTCACTCAATTACACTCTATAGAAACTGAAACACTATAATCTCTCTAATTTATATTCTTATATAAATTAGAGAGATTATAGTGTTTCAGGCCAGTCGTAGCATAGGGGCACAAATATGCGACTGTATTATGCCTCCAGAAATCAGCAAAAAATGGGGAAAGGCCCTCTTCCTATATTGCTGTGTGCGGGATACAGTGCGAAGCTGATTTATTTATTCACTACAGTGTTAAAGGTACCCTTGGACATCAGACGAGTGTAATAGCGAAACGAATTACAGTTTTTAGCGTGGAGTTGTTATCGTGTCGAGTTCTTAGTCTAAGCTCTAAAGTGTCACGTTGTCACCAAATCGGGATAGGTTTGACTAGACTCTATCTAAGCATGAAGTTGCGGCGTATCAACCTGATTGCGCCAGCGCTGCCATCTGCTGTGTATTTCGAGCTGCATTTAGTTGATTGTGCCGTGACTGTTTAGCCTCCTAGCCTTCATACTATTAACCATCTCCGACACGGCCATCCTGCGGTGCGCCGCACACGTTCCCGTGTGGCTATTCTATATCAACATAATAACATAACACAGAATATTGTTCAGCTATTCCCGACATAAAGCTCATGCAATTATTAGGAAATGATTATGATTTGGATATTACGATTATAATGTTGTTCAATTTGAGTAAACCTTCACAATACAATCGAAATTAAAATTTCGATAATGAATTTTGATCATACTAGTTCATTATGATAATTCACTATTAAAATTTTAAATTAATTTTATGAATCAACATCATTGAGGCCAGTCGAGGCGCAGGGGCACAAAGTGTGACTGTAAAATCGACTGGTCGTGGGTTCGATCTACACTCGTGGATATAAAATATTTATTTAAATTTAGATTTCCATTTCTTCGCTCTGATGTAGAGGCGACGCGACGTTGAGTTCCGCCACTTAACACACAATGCCTCCAGAATTTGGCAGAATGTGGGGAACGAAGTGTTCCCTACAATAGGTTCCCTCTGCCTATACTGCTGTGCGCAGGATACAGCGTGAAGCTGATTTTATTTATTTAAATCATCATAATTGATGGCACCTGGCCCTCACGCATCCGCTTTAACCAATCGTGCGCGTATTTATAAGAAAGTATATTAACGCTTTTATTACATAGTGATTCTCGTCTAACAACTTTATTACTTAAAAATTACATACATACATTTTTAAGTAAAAAAACAGCCTCAGTTAATACATCTAATAGGCCGTGCTCGACAAGTGTCCACGAAAACTGGCGTCTGCACGGGGGGTTTGGCGTTGCATGTGACAGCTTCCGAGAGCTTGTCACCGATCCGGACCAGTGTCGGTTTTTGAACACAGATCAAAGGAAGCTTGCGGGAAACGTTTGCGACGTGTTAAAACTGAAATGCTATAACTTTACCCAAAAGGCATATCTAAAAAAAATTAAAAAAATGTGTAAAGCATCAAAATAAATACAAAAAAATGCTTTTTAAATTGTTTATAGAGAAAACTGCTGATCTGGGTAATATAGCAGTAATATAGTAAAGATTTTGAAAAGAATATTAAATAAAGTTTAGATAAACGGCAAATTATATGTGTTATATCTATGCTTGGCATACTGCCGACGCCAGATGTGCAGCAAATGTACACCATAAGGAGAATGCACGTTAGTATAACGTGAAGTACTTAAATAATAATAAAAATCGAAAATATCTTTGTTCTTCATTCTGTATTACAAAAAAATATTTGATGTATTAATTTAGACCAAACATTTGAAGTTGTATAGCGTAATTAAGAATAAATAACTATATTTTGTTTATTGATCACGTTCGTCTTTTAGTTTTAACAACTTACTAATATTATTTAAAATTTTAGCTATTATTCAAAATCACAGGATATTCAACTGCTTATAACTGATAGATATTCCACACGGGGAAATAATTTTATTTAAATAGTTTTTATTTTACGCCCCCGCAGTGTGAGTTGCAACTCAACACTCTGTATTGCCAATAAAATTTAAGCGGAGAAACGGAGAATCGAGTGTTTTCACATTAGGGTCTCTTTGCATGCTACTTGCTCTAAGTTACAATTAGAGCAGGTGGTATATGGAAGTAGAATTGCAAAAGCCGTAAAGTCCACTCAAACAAAGTTGCGGAGAGCCACTAGTAATATAGGTAAAAGTGTGTTCCTGTGTGATGTTTGTAGAAACTTCTTATCACTTAAAATTAATTACACGACGTTTTATTTGATAATAGTGGGTGCGCGCAGCTTCGCCCGCTTATTTGCACCCTTAGGGGTGAATTTAAAAAAAAACCTACGTGTTCAATAAAATATTTTTAACAGTCTGAATTTATTTTTTTATATAAATGGGTGGCTATTTAAAGATTTTTCCATATAAACTTTCAACCCCTTATTTGAACCCTTAGGGGGTGAATTATAAAAAACAAATAGATAATATTTTTAAGAGACTGAATTTCAAATTTTATAAAAATCGGTGCCGGTTTAAACCCCTATTTCATCCCTTTAGGGTTAAAATTTTTCAAAATCCCTTCTTAGCGGATGTCCACATTATGAAAATAAACGGCTGTGCGTGCGACTGAGGTAAGAACCTCAGTCAGTCAGGTACATGTCCTTTTATATATGTAGAAGAAGAAGATTATTAAAATTAAAATTATGGATTATGTTACAGAAGACTTAGGATTACTACTTAGAATTATAAATAATATTTTTATTACTTGTGTTAGATCACCGCAAAATAATGTATATTATCGTATATATATACGAGTAAACAACAAAATCAATGCGCCCGTATTTCTCTTTTACTATTTTTTAAGTTTATTATTTAATTACATTTATTTATTATTTAATGTTTTCTTTTTCAGGTAAGTGAAGTAGTAAATTTTAAAGCTTCACTCCAGTTTCTTGGTAAGTACTAACTTTGCTTATTTTTTTTAACGACACGCTTTGTCGCCAGAGAGAACGGAGCACCAAACGCTACGGTCTCCGCATACCTCTTTCTTCAACCTCTTCATACATACCATACCCTTTGGATGATCGTCATGCTTTTTGACCTTCCTCTAGCATCATAGATACTTACTGTGATCTCGAAGATCATCCGAGGTCTGCAACTCGCATTCTGATGATACGATCATCTGCATATAACAGGCACTTTACCTTCATGTCATCTACTTTTACTCCTATATCCATTTTGTTATAAATGTTTTTTTTTGGAAATAAAGAAATAGCATGGAACGTTATACGTACAGCCTAATACAATAATTTCATTACAAAGTAAATTTATGAAACATGTATGTATTTTTTCACTTAGCATTTTTCTAATTAAAGATGAACCAAGCAAATGAACACGTCTGTTTTAATTTTTTAATTATATAATATATACAAAAATACAATAATAAAGTAAAAAAAAACATTATTTCAAATATGTCAAAATGACAGATGTATGTATTTGTATCTAACATTTTTGCAAGTTAGTAGCTCGCAAGCTGCAGCACGAGGTTGCAAGATTGATCAGGCTGGCGTTTTTCCAAGGAACATCAATTTATCGCCCACTACATGAAAATTTGAGTTATAAAGCCACATTGGACATAAAATATATGAATATTATAACTTAAAAGTCATTTTTAAAAGTCAATCTGTTAGTATTAACGCATTAGAATAGAACTGTAAAATGTATCTCTATGTAATATTATTAAAATATAATTTGCATCAATTTTATATTTTATTTAGCTGTTTGCAAAAAAATCCTATTTCCCAATATCTTATCAAGGAATTTATATACGTCTATATATAAAGAAGTTTATTAGTTCGGTAGCTTTACAATCGTTAAATAAACATTTAACCAAACAGAATGAGAAAAATTCGGAGGTCTGTAAATAAAGTTACGTTTGATAGAATTGTGTCCGTAAAACTTGTTGGTAAACTTCAATTGGGTTGAGATTTTATTGGAGATTCTAGTATTATACATTTTTCGAGTGAACCCGTGACCACGGACTATGGCTAAGTGTTCTTTATGTTATGATATCATATAAGCAATTAATCCGGTTAGAGTTTAATTTAAAATATGTTGTATGTAATTGCAAAAATCAAAAATTTTATTAACCATACTATTAATCGTGAAGTTAAAGTATTTAAATTTCGTGTAAATGCGTATTAAATACTTTAAAGCAAAGTTTTAATTTACCTTTCATCCATTTCATCAATAATTCAAATAAATTTTACCATCGTAGACAAGATCTTTTTGAAACTGTTAAATTTGAATAGAATTACTTCTTACGAAAGAAATTTATTCAAGAATCGTATTTTTTATTTCTACATAATAAAACACGTACTAAAGCAAAGATATTGGGTTGCTAAAAATGACACAGGTGAACTCGCTGCGTTGTGGGTTGGCCACGTATATCTCATATAATCCAAGGATCTCTTCAACAAGAAAAATACGTGATATTCATTAAAATAATTGAAGAAGAACAAATATTTTATTAAATATTATTAGTAAATGTTTTTTTTTTCAATAATATCATTATAATACAAACATTGATATTGCTTCATTAAAAATGTAAACAAGCACTTTAAAAAAGTTCATTCTTTTACAGTAAGATGGCGCTCTAATTTAAAATATACTTTATACTTATACATCGACAAGTAAGCATGTATATATAGATTTAAGATTCACACATTTAAAATTTAATGATATTTTAAATAATTTTAAAATAAATTGATCTATAGTAAAATTGTGAAATCAAAATAAATAAGATTTAAAATAGATTTGTACTAAAACAGTTCTTCGATTATACATATTTTGCAATATGTTATTAGAATATCATATAAATATAAAGACCTAAACCTAAAAAAACCTCTGCTTAAACTTAGTTGTAAATCAAAAATTATTTTTTGATTTACAACTAAGTTTTAGTAGATTAGTAGAGGTAGAGGTAAGTCTAAGTAGAGGCCAGTCGTGGCGCAGCGGCACAAAGTGTGACTATAAAACCGACTGGTTGTGGGTTCGATCCCCACTCGAGAAGATGAAATATTTACATAACTTTATATTGCCATTTCTTCGTTCTGATGTCGAGGCAAAGCGTGGCGTTGAGTTCTGCCACTTAACACGCAATGCCTCCAGAATTCGGCAAAAAGTGGGGAACGGAGTATCTTACACTAGGTTCCCTCTGCCTACCCTGTTGTGTGCGGGATACAGTGTGAAGCTGATTTGATTTGATTTTATTTTCATTATATTCTACAAAAAGATATAAAAATTATCAAGAATTAAAACAATTGATTAAAAAAAAGCATAGATTTGTAAACACCCAAATAATATTGACCAAAATGTTAATGGTTAAGCATTTTTACATGGTTTTTTTTATAGTTTTTGATGATAATTTAATTAATGTTCAATTCATTCAACAAAATAATTAACTACGAGAAAGTTTACTTTAATCATGTATTCTTAGAAAACTAGTTTATTTTTATATTTTTAGGGTTTCGTATCTCAAAAGGAAAAAACAGTATAGGATCACTTTGTTGTGCTTAAACTATTATCAAATAATCAGGATTAGGTTATCACAATCTATAGGTGTTACCTGTGGTTCTGCAGCTACAAAAATTGGTACAAAATGAGAACTTACAATATGGATAGAGAAAAAACATCCGAAATATGAAAATTTATAGGTATCTCATAATAAAAATGTTATAAACTTATAATTGTAATTCACTTCATACAAAATGAATAGCAATCAGCATTAGCTAGTAACTGGTAGTATACGTCTGCAATCATAAGTTTGTCAATTTCTATAAGTTGCATTTCCCGTTGAACAATTCTAAACTTAGCACGGTGCCACGTCCACCGAGGGCTCCGTCCGTAATTTACTTACTAAATTCTATATTTATTTATATTTCCGTAAGAATTTTGTCTGAATTATACTGTAAAATTAGAACATTCAGGTCATTAAATTTAAGGATCTTAACTATATATATATTTTTAATACGTATATATATATATAAATTCTTATAATTTCAAAATAAAATTGATGAAGTGTGGAAAATGAAAAGATGATATAAAATTTTTGTAAGCTATAACCCCGGCGTTGAGTTCTGCAACTCAACACGCAATGCCTCCAGAATTCGGCAGAAAGTGGAGAATGGAGTATCTTAACACAAGGTTCCCTCTGCCTACCCTGCTGTGTGCGGGATACAGCGTGAAGCTGATTTTTTTTTTGTAAGCTATAATAATCTTTTCATAGCTACCATAAATTTGACTACAATAAGTTACAATTTCACGCACGTATACAACAGGTTTCTATTCTTGAAACTGCTTTTATTCTGTGGAATACAAAAGATTGCTAACTCACCTTCAGCAGTACGTTGTATGCGAAAACTGATGAAAGAAAAACACACACTAACTACATCTTGAAAAGGAGTAGTCGACAGAGCCGTAAGCGAATTCTTCTTTTACTGAGACCATTAAATTGAGAATTTTTAACTGAAACCATGCTGAGTTTTTGTGATTTCATATATTTAAATTAAATAAAGTTTTTCTCTTAATTGTCATATCCCGTGGCTCGAGTAGAGTTAAAGTAGTTATTCATTATTTCATACTGCTCTCCTTTCTATTTACCTTCTTTTATGAAAATTATGTTTATTTATATAGCCTTTTCTTGGCGTAGCCGACATGGCGCTTAGTGGATTATATGAAGTAGTCCCTTACAGAACTAACAGAATAATCACTTGGTACTCGTATTTCATCTTCAACACGTGGTGTTGGAAAGTGGTAAAAACATGGGAAAAAAGATTATGACGCAAGAATAAGTGCGACTGTTTTCGCGAAAGCAGAAATCTTGGTTATCTGCTACAGAAAAAGTATCGTTGATACTGGCGGAAGATGAAGAAATATCGAATATATAGACTCGGAGAGCCTGTAAGAAAAGTTAGAAGAGAAAGAGAAGTTTTATAAAAGTTTGATGGAAAGAGAATGTTAAGTGATCATAATAACTAATTAAAACTATATAAAAATATCTGTTACATTAATTATAAAAACAATATATAATGTCTATTTAATTATTGCATTTTTTTAAAACAATGCATCTGAATTAAAAAAAGTAGTATTAAAATTTATCTTGGCCTTTGTTTAAAACATAATTAATAGCTAAGCCGCTTGTTTCGCAAATAATTACGTGAAGTATCGTCGCATTTGTTAAGGGTTACCTGTTGCGCCATCTCTTGAACGTCTAGAGAAACCGGATACACACTTCATAAGCTGAGAGCTAAAGAGCACAACAACAAAGCACCGTGCTTCTGGCAACACAATAAAGTTGAAATTCTAACAAATAGTCACATTTAACAACTCACTTCTTTGAAAACAACACTTATTACTACTAGTTTATGTTGGTTAAAATTTTCTACGTTTTATGCACCTTTCTTTTTTTTATGCAAATCTAACGTGATTAAAAAAAAACATTGTTGAAATTTTATTCACAGTTAAATTATTTAGATTAAAATATTTATTTCTAGTGAATTCGTTATAGTTTAAATGTAATTACTATAGAATATTTCAAATAAATCGCCCTTACGTATATTTTTTTTATTTATACCTTTTTATGTGTAGCACTCAAAAATGTAAGCTAAGAAAATTAACATATTATAATTTTTATAATTGCGGCTAATTTATTTATAAAAATTAAAATTAAATTAAATTAGCTTCACGCTGTATCCCGCACACAGCAGGGTAGGCAGAGGGAACCTAGTGTTAAGACACTCCGTTCCCCACTTTCTGCCGAATTCTGGAGGCATTGCGTGTTGAGTGGCAGAACTCAACGCCGCGCTTAACCTCGACACCAGAGCGAAGAAATGGAAATATAAATTTACGTAAATATTTCATCTCCTCGAATGGGGATCGAACCCACAACCAGTCGGTTTTGCAGTCACACCTCGTGCCGCTGCGCCACGACCGGCCTCAATTTATTTATTATGCTTATTAATTAATAAAATTTGCATTACTAGATGTTATCGAATGATATAAACCGTTCTTAATTCATATTCACTTGGTTTAACATGATAATACTTATTTAGAAAACGTATAAAAATTTGAACGTAGCGGGACTCGAACCCGCGCCTGCAGGAAACCGACCAGATTTCTTTCCTAAGTGTGGTATAACACTTTAAAAATGTTTAATAACATTAACATGAATTTACACAACATTTCATAATTTTAATTTCACTACAGTATGCTTATAGTTATTACTACTATGTCACTATGTATGTATAGTAATAAAAAAATATTATTAAAGTAACTATATATTATATTGGTTAAGCAGTAGAATATCCTGAACTATAATATATAGATCGTTGTCTCGGTTTGGATTGATTAATATTAAAATTAGATTGGTTCAACTCTAATATTGTTTAGTTATTAATATATTTTGTTTAATCTTATATTGGTAGTTTTTTTTCAGCTTCACGCTGTATAAAGGCAGAGGGAATCTAGCGTAAGACTCCGTTACCCACTTTTCGCCGAATTCTGGAGGCATTGCGTATTGAGTGGCGGAACTCAACGCCGCCCTTTGCCTCGACACCAGAGCGAAGAAATGGAAATATAAATTTAAATAAATATTTTATTTCTTCGATTCCGGATCGAACCGACAACCACTCAATTTATAGTAACGCTTTGTGCCCCTGCGCCACGACTGACTGTCCTCACATATTGGTACTTCTGTTTTAATTTTATGATTTAATATTACAAATATATTATATACTAAATGAATGTAAATTTCTATTCAAAACGTACGAGGGATAAATGCATTAGTGGTTAATGCGTACATCGTCGGCACATCTTGTTACGCCTAATCCCACGTTGCTATGCACTTTTGCATGTATGCATTTGTTATTGAATTATCGTCTATAACTCTATTAACTAACGTCTTAGTTTGCTCTGTCAGTAAAATCTCATATGAGACCCCGATGAGTGCACACTTGGAATTCCTCATCGATCGCGTTGTGTAGATGGATTTTTATACTACACCAGCCAAGTTGCGTGTTTTTGCGTGAAAATAAGTGTTTCAAGTGAAAAGTGTTCATGAAAAATAAAAGTGAAAAAAAGAAATTCATACAAATGCGACAGAGAAATGATATTGTAAGTTTTAATCGTGTTGTTTGCAAAATTCACTTTTGAATGACTGCCATTTAGTTAGACGTTTTTTTTTTTCACAAAAAGCTTTGGTTGGTATCTTCGTTGCTCATTACGTAAATTGTAAGCGCTATTTACAGCTGTCATTGGTAGAAAAATAAAACTTGTTTTTTCAGTCAGCCCCTTTGCTATGAAATCTATGTAAATATGGAGCAAGCCCGACCAGATAAAAACACTTTTAGTATTGAAATAGAAGCCATTCATTTATTTCATTTACTACACATTTGTGAGAAGTAAGTTACTATAAATTTAAATATACATAATAATAAAAAAAAACTACATTTCTGTCAAAAAAGACAGCAAAATTTTAAATGAAATAAAACAACAGCTCTGTTACTCATAACTTAACATACTCGTTGTTATAGAAAATATTTATTTATTTATTTGACTTTATGAAATTTACTATGTAGATAGTATAAATAAACATGTTTTAACTATGACAGGCTACATCGCGATTGAGTACTTTACGATATTCAATGATTTAAAGTTTTAATCCCGCTCGAAGTAAATATTTCAAAATCTCCTTGCAACATTAAAAAAATGGACATACTCATACTACATAGTAGAGTCTATACATAGTAGTAGTAGAGTCTATACTTAGTAGATACTCTATAAAGATCACAAATTATTTTCATGGATTTTAACTATTTCCTTTTAATTTCACTTATTGTAAATTTCTACATTATTTCATTTTTCTGTTGTAAACATTTCGCAAGACCCAATATTAATTGAGTCTTTATAAATTAACTATGAATATTCATTCACAACGAACTAGTAATATTTTCTAAACAAAGATATATTTTTAAAAGTAAATACGTATAAATTTATTTGAGAGAGTAAGAGTCTATAACGAGTTAACCGAAGTGAGTTTCTAGCTCCAGTTTATCTAATGATTTAGTAAGTTACGGAAGTACTGCTACAACCACTAGGCTTGTAAAGCGTTGTCGTTAAGAATTTCAACTTTACAGCTTGCCGGTGTTATTTAGTATGTATATTATATTATTTTGATATGTTATATTATACTATATTCATATGGTAAATGTTGTGAATGCCAGATGCATTGTTAATATTTAATTTTATAAAAAATATTTTCATGAGGCCAGTCGTGGCGCAGGGGCCTAAAGTTTGATTGTAAAACCGACTGGTTGTGGGTTTGATCACCACTCGAGAAGATTAAATATTTACATAAATGTATATTTGCATTTCTTCGCTCTGGTGTCAAGACAAAGCTCGGCGTTGAGTTCTGCGACTCAACATGCAATGCCTCCAGAATTCGGCAGAAAGTGGGGAATAGAGTGTCTTAACACTAGGTTCCCTCTGCCTACCCTGCTGTGTGCGCTATATCCATAGCGTGAAGCTGAAAAAGAAAAAAATAATGAGCATGTAACATAAATTTAAAAAACATTTCGAGTATTCTTTTGAAATTTTTTATTTTATACCATTCCGTTCTACAGAATTGACACAAATTTGTTTAAAATTTACTTACTCTATCTCTAACTCTATCTCTTACTCTATCTCTAAATCTACTTACTTTAATCGGTATTATTTTTAGTAATAAAAACGCTACTTAAGTGTTCGGTAATAGTAAATAGTACATCACTAAGTCCCTGTCCTAGTCACCAAGTTAAGTCTGTTAGGGCTTTGAGGCGTTATATTCCAACAATCTTATTGTCAAGACCAAGACCGTGACCTAATAGGTGATTATAAAGTGTTAAAATGCGACGTCAATGTTACATTTAATTATTTATTAGTATATAGATATAAAGTTAAATTTTGATGATAAAAATATTTACGTCAGAATTTATAGCCAATATTCGTTTATAATTTTGACTAGCGACCAGCTCGCCTGCTTCGCCCTAAATATAATATGGATTTTGGATAGTTTGGTATAAATAATGAAATTTAATTTAATGCATATCTATCTAAGATTGGTTCAGTAGTTTTTGTGCTATATATGGGGCATTCCACGCGAAGTGAACAGGCAAAAAAGTCGAGGTCTCCGATTTTAGTTATTTTTTTATATTATTTATCACATTTATCAGCTTCACGCTGTATCCTGCACACAGCAGGGTAGGCAGAGGGAATTTATTATTAAGACACTCCGTTCCCCACTTTCTGCCGAATCCTGGCGGCATTGCGTGTTGAGTGGCAGAACTCAACGCCGCGCTTTGCCTCGACACCAGAGCGAAGAAATGGAAATTTAAATTTAATTAAATATTTCATCTTCTCGAGTGGGGATCGAATCCACAACACTTTGTGCCTCTGCGCCACGACTGGTCTCTCTTTTAATATGTCAGACCTCCTGGTCCTGAACACAATTTCACAGTATTTTGATAGTACAGTGATTAGTTATAGGGGACATGAGGGCTCGAAGTCGTGAGTGACTGGTTAAATCCTATTTCTTAATCAAAAACATTGAATCAACTTAGTTAAAACATAGTTGAAGTAAAGATTTCCGTAAGGTGGTAGCGGCGCGGTAGGTGCAAATTGCGATATCGGACGCCGCGCTTCAGGACCATACGGATGTAGTCCATAAACAGCTTGGCCTCCCTTTATAGAAATTTGTGAGGCTTATCTATACACTAGTAGTTTTCAGACAAAAACTTTCATGCTATATATGTATATAAATTTTATTTCATAAAATAAAAATCTTTTTTTTTCTATGAAAAATGAAATAATTTTGATTTGAGTAAAATACCATTAAATAGCTTATTTAATATGGAATTTATCCCACTACTTAATTTATTTATTTGTCACTACTTGGTACTTAGTTAGAGATTTGAAAGAGTTCATGTCCATCAGTCGTTCACGACTTCGAGCCCTCATAACTTCTACACCAAATAGTATACTTGGACTTTACACCGACTTTTGTAAGAAAAGGAGGTTATCAATTCGACTGTATTTTTTTTATGTTTGTTACCTCAGAACTTTTTACTGGGTCAACCGATTTTGATGATTGTCTTTTTTTTTATTTGGAAGCTAGTGCTTTTCGTGTGGCCTTATTTTAATTTGATCCATATCTGATAATGATATCCATGAGAAAATCCCGTAAATGTAAAATTTTCATTATGTGCGCAAGAAATAGACAAATAACTCAATATTTCACTCTCCGATTTTTTCTCCGATTTTGATGATTGTTTTTTATTGGAAAAGATACATTTCAAGGATAATTTGGTGGAAGTTTGGTTAGGTTCTGACTTTGGGATCCGTTTAAAATTTAACTTTTTTTCATTTTTTTTAATATAATTTTTTATAATAATTACAAGGGAAAACATTGTTTAACTTGGTGTCAAAAGGGAATTTTTTTATTTCTTTTTAAACAATTTAAAAAAAAAAAAATGTTCTCATTTTCACCGATGTCAAAATTCCCAATTCAAAACGTGATTCCCAATTCACTCGAATATTTTTTATGTATGTTCTTGCACAATGCTTATTAAGTTTGAAGTTTTACATAGGATAACCAACGACTTCAAAATTATAAAATCTTTTTGAATTATTTTTGTTTAACAAAATCAAAGTAGGTTTTACGTTATGTAAAATTATTTTTTACTTTTTAGTTCGTTGCTTGAAGTCGGTTTTTTTTGTTAAAAAATACTTTTTTACCTGTCCCCTTCGCGTGAAATGTCCCATATATTTATTTTTATTTATATTCAGTTTGTAGCATTATTATCTTTTTATTTATCTTACTATCTCTTAATAATCTTTTTATTTATAACTATTTTTTTATCTATACATGTAATAAAACAGTAAAAATATTTTGTTTGTACATTTAATATTTTTGACTGAAATGGATAGAGGTACACTTAAAAAGAATAATACAAAACATTTTTTTATTTTTTGTCTGTCTGTCTGCATTTATGATCACGCTTATCTCTGAATGTATCGAATTGATTTACTCAAAACGTTCACAAATTGCTTTGTTTAATTTAACAAAACATTTACAGTTTGATTCATCAAAATTGGTTCATTAAAAAAAAGTAATAGTCATTTGAATGAACTCAAGGCATGAATTTACCTGCAAATATATAACAATCTATATATTTGCAGGCAAATGCCTTGAGTTATAATAAATCTGTAGAAGAGTCGTTTCTGTATATTGAAAATATATTTAAAAAATCTAGGTTGTTAAACGATAACTAACAAAATCCATTTGTGAGTACGAGCTTACTTAGTTTGACATCCAATTGGGTGTTAAGCCAGGATGCGCCACGTCAGCTTAGTTGTTCAATTTGTATTTGGATAGCTGTCTACAAGGAGTAAAAGAAAGTGACATGGAAGTGAACGTACTTGAACGTAAATTATCTGCTATATGCAGATGATGCAGTGCTCATTGCATCATCAGAATGCGAGTTGAACTGTTCTATCTTCATATATAGTATGCTAGGTTTCTCTAACATGTCTTGATATAAAGAAGAAACAGCGTAGGAGACAGCATGCAACCTTGGGGGACGTAATCGGAGCATTAACCGTTGACAGCAATCTTGATGATGCACCTAGCGAGGAAGCTGGTGATCCACTTGCATAAGTACTGAGAGCCCATAAGCTATAAGTTTTACAAGGAGCGCCCCATGCTTCACTAGATCGAAGACTTTCGCTACGTCCAGACCGACTGCCTTTACCTTGCTTTCAAAGGCTTTGTCTGCTAGAATTATATACTCTATAGTCAGTAGCGTCTCGACGGCCTCAGATAGGAATTACAAAAAATATAACAAAATTTCATCGGATAAGTACTATATTAAACAAATGTGAAGTACATGAGTTTTACTGTGAGCCAAAACTGGTTTTGACCGGTAAAGAGTCTTGACTGTAACATAAACAACGCCGTCTACTTTGCTACGCTGTTATAGACTTGTTAACTAATTGCTACGGCGTAGCACTTTTACTGCATTTCATATTTGCTAATATTTGAATTAAAGTTTCCCAATTTTATATAACAAGCCATATTATTCTTGTTTTTAAACTAGTTTACATATGGTATGAGATTTTTAAAAAAATATTTATTAACCATCTCCTAAGTAGTATTCATACGGAATTCGTCCATTAAAAATAGCAGATTTGAATAGAAAGTGCTTTGGGCGTTTTCCGGTTGAAAGGACGCGATCGGTATATTAAAATTGTTGGTATTAGCGCACTATGGATACATGCTAAACTAAAAAGATCTCGAAAAGTTGATAAGTGATTTACGGTCTCAAGAAAAAAGGAAAAAATACTTTAAAAATATTAATGTGTTAATTACCTTTTGCATGTGTAATGCTATAAAGTTTTTAGGAATCTTTGCATTTGTAGAAAAATAATTATTATATTACTTGATCTAAAGAATATTTGTAGAAATTCTCAACGAAAAATTAAATAACTGTCTAATTTTTAGCTTCCATCTAGTATTCTTTCTCTGAATAATCACAGATTGTTGAATTGTCCCCAACATAGTCACCGCTTAATGCATAGATATTATGGAAAATGTATAAAGCTGATAATAATAGCAATTTTAACAATATGGCGTCTGTTTATCGCGATTATGTATTATTATAATGGTCATGTCTTTAGTTACGATTACAAATTTAAGACGAATCGATTGACTTTAGAATCAATAAAACTAGTCAATACATTTTGTACAAACAAACATACATACATAGACTGATAAACACATTATCTTCTCTATTTTGTGTCGCGCAATTTAGTAATCAAATAAAAAACACATAAGAAATAATTACAATATTTCTATACATAATAATTTTATATTAAAAATGTTTCCTAAGTGACTCTTTCAGTGGCTCTTTATTCCGAAGAAGTTTATCTATATACTGGATTATATTTGTGGCATTGCCCACATTTAAATCTAACCGCAGTGGGTTACATCGAAACTATTAACATGAAGCCTATAATTTACCTCGAGAAATGGGCTTTGCAACACAAAAATAATTTTATACAAATCAGTAGCTTCTGAGATTAATGCACTTGTTAATATTAGTATAAATAATGCGCGACGAACTCTCTGGTCGCGTAAGTTTCTAAAATATCCAATTTATTGATATTCTGTAAAACGATAATTTCATCTATATAAATCCCACAACGTATCTAATGTTTTTAATTGGGTAAAGAGTAAATACTATATTGTTTAAAATAGCTTCGAAAATATTCCTTTATTTTTTGTAATTTATAAATTACTAGCGCAGCGCAGCTTCACCCGTTTTAACTATTAGACTAGGAATGTATTTAGCCCCAAAACCCCAATAAACCCCAAAACCTCGCTAAGGAAAACAGATACATTCCTAGAATGACCCGCGAGGCTATTGAAATACAAAAACATCCTAATTTCAATAGAGAGGATGGCTGGAAACGTTCTACCATCTGGGACCCACTTATAAAATCATTGAAGTCTCAAACCCACCATACCAGAGGGCAAGATATTATCAGCTCATTCTGCAGGAATCCAGGGCAGTACGCGAGGCAATTAAGAAATCGTTGGCGGTAGTTTGATATAATAATTATGTCAACTGACAGATGAATGACACCTCAGTCTACCCGTGACCACGAATTACTACAAAGTATTCGCAACGTCGGGTTTCCAAAAATATATAAAAATACAAAATATACGATTAATCCGGTTAAAATAGTTTCATTTAAAATGTGAAATAATCGTGAAAATCAAAGAACTTATTAAAAAAATTATAATTTTTGCTTGTGTATGTCTGTCTATTTCTCCGGGCCAACTTCCAGAACAGCTGAATTTATTTTTATGTGACTTTCAATGACCGATACACTTTTTATCCTATTAAAATTACAATTTATTAAGTGTATAACTAAGGTCTACATCAGTGATTCTCAACCTTTTTTCTGTATGCGGCACATATTTAACGATTTCAAAATTTGGCGGCACACAAAGATAAATTATTTTCTACAACACACTGCATAAATAGTTTATGACAAAAAATTTAAATATACGAATTTATTTTTTTATGGATTTAAATATATTATATTCATGTTAAAAATATTTTTCTTTTTAAATGATATAATTTAATTATATTAACATTATTATATATTTGAAAAAATTGGCGGCACACTTTTGAATTTTGGCGGCACACAAAAGTGCCGCGGCACAGTGGTTGAGAATCACTGGTCTACATAAACGACTGAAATATATTCTTTCATAAATACACTTAAATACAGGCCCAAAACTTACACCACACTAAAAAAAATCGAACTAACCTACTACTCGAATTCATGAAAAGTACCAAAGAAAAATATAAATTAATAATAAACAGTACATAACCACGTAAAACTTAACAGTAGATCGAAAATGTATGAAAATTTACAAAACCGTCATCATAGTCTGCCCGTTCAAGTCGGTCTTACAGAGTGATATCTCCTTAAATATTTATTATAATGATGTAAACTATAATTTTAATCTAGATGAAATGCTAAAGGTGACTATTATATTTATTATGATAAGGACGAATACCATATGGTATATTATTATTAACAATAACCCGATAAATTTAAATTAAGTATATTAAAATGGTTACTGTGGCTCAACCTTCAGTGATAAACATATACTATCGCGAACATTTAATAGTTTTTTTAAAGGACAATATTTTATTAAACATTGTTTGCACGTGACTTATAGGGTTGAGTCAGCGCACGCCATGTATGCATTCAGGAAACTCATTTTGGGCGACCTTTTCTTACTATAACAAAATTCCTTGTTGCTTAGCAACGGTTTCTCAATACCGGTTGTAATTAACATGGCAGAATAAACTGCATATAAAATGGTAAGGTATTTTTATATATTAGTATATATCATAAATATTACAAATATAAGAAAAAAATTAACCTATGTCCATCCCCAAGACCCAGCAATTTTATCACAATCGGCTCAGCAGTTTGGTCCTGAATGCGTCACAGACAGACAGATAGACAGAGTTACTTTCGAATTTATAATATAGGTTTAGATAAAAGTGGTTACTAAGAGTTTTCCTTTCAAATAAGGTTTTTACTTAGCTCCAACTGCTTCTAGTATCAGTAGTAGTAGTTATCAGTAGTTCCTAAGATTAGCGTCTTCAACCAAACTAGCTCTTCTACTAATAATATAACTATAGATATATATTTCTGTCGCCTTACTCTTGAAACCAATATAGAATGATCAATAGTCGATATGTAATTTCGTACTCCCTCCCTAACGTAATTAATTATTAATTTTACTACCGCCATCTAGTTGTCAGTTGTGTGAACTAAAAAATATTAGATGTACAATCATCAATATGTTGACAGTTATAATGACAGCAAATGTGAGTAGTGGAATTAGGAATATTATCAACAACAACGCCTTATTTTTATCTTATTTAAATATTTAATAAGACAGTAAAAATATTTTGTCTGTACATTTAGCAATTTTGACTGAAATGGATAGAGGGACACTTGAAAAGAATAATAGAAAGCAAAAATATTTTTTTTGAATTTCTTGTCTGTCTATCTGTCTGTTTGTCTGTCTGTCGACATATATTTGTCCACATTTTTCTCTGAAAGTACTGAACCGATTTACTTGAAAATTCCACCAATTGCTTTGTTTTAACTCAACTTAACTACTAAAGTTTAGTTCATCAAAATCGGTTCATTAAAAAAAAGTTATCGTCATTTGAAAGAAGTCGTCATTAATTCAACAGAGAGATAAAGAACGATCTTGAAAGAAATATCAAGTAAATACAAAGATTTTTTGGTTGGTTCGTTCATATAATATATGTAACTAATTTAAAAACTGTACAGGAGTTAATATGCAATTATTACAGTTATTTTACCAAGCATATTATGAATCCTTCAAATCAATAATTTAACATTCAAGGCTGTTTCTGAATGAGTAAATTAAATTATTTACTGACATCAGCACATTTAACAGAGTATATTATATAGGTAAAAAGAACATAAAGTTACAAAAATATATACGTGTAATAAATAATTAGCTTTATGTATATTTTATAAATATCAAATATCAACAATGGTTGTATTTTTTTATTTAAAACAATCAAAAATTCTTTGAAGATAATGTCGTAAAAAAATCATATTAGAAGTCATTATAGTTGTCAATCAATTCTGCTTATTAAATCAATAATTATGTATTTTAAGCGGGCGAAGCCGTGGGCGAGCCGCTAGAATTTAAATATAATTGTCGTCTAGCAATTTACAAAAATAAAACCTTTTTAGAAAAAGGCAAAACATTTTTTTTAAATATTTATACTAAAAAAATAAAATATTAACAAATTATGTCAAACCATACATTTATTTAAAACAAGTGGCTCCTGCGCGTTACTTTTGTATTTAATGTCATTTAAGTGTATTTAGTAAAAAAGTGTTGGATGTTTTAATTTGGTTACCTACACCGTTGTTATGCACTTCATCATCATTATCATCCTGCCTCGTCCACTGCTAGATATAGGCCTCTCTAAACTTCCGCCACTGAGCTCGATCTTTAGCTCTTCGCATCCAGCCGTTGCCAGCCACATTGCGAATGTCGTCACCCCATCTAACTGGGGGGCTTCCTACATTACGCTTGCCGAGGCGTGGTCACCATCCTAGAATACTTTAATAATATAAACATAAAATCGGTCAGTGAAAGTTCTTCAAAATTCTGCTGTTTTGGAGATGGCAGATAAATAGAAAATATACAGAGAGACAAAAATGATAAAATAGTTTCTTTTATATTTTAATATTGTAAAATTACCTTATGCACTTAAAAATCACTGTTATTTTGAAATTACAGACAGACACTTAAATTTTATTTATAAAAAACGCTCAAATATCTTTGCGCGGACTTTTTGTTAGAAGTAATGTAATGACGTTTTATAGTACAGTATACTTACATATAACTGTTTTTGCACTGCACGTGGTTAAAGCAATTCAGTGGCATTCATTATTATTGTTATTTCGTTATTTAAGGTTAACTAAGAATTACACCGTAATGTATACAGCCTACTCCTGAGGAATTTCGCTATCATTAAAAACCAAAAAACCCACAAACCAACTCATCCGTTTTATTTTGTGACAATCTGTTAATTAAGACTGGTAGTGGCGCAGGGGCACAAAGTGTGACTGTAAAATCGGCTGCTTATGCCTATCGTCGCCCGCCCGCCGTATCAGTGTGCTCTCTCGAGGTGCACGTGGCGGATGGAACGTTGCAGCCCTCGTAAGGGCTGGTAGGGGTCGCTACGAGCAAGCCTTGGACCTCTTGGACCCCCATATATATTTTTTATTTTATCAGCTTCACGCTGTATCTTTCTATTTCTTGTATTTTTTAAGTTGCACCGTTTTCTCATTAAAAAGTTTCATTAATACTTATAGGTATTTTATGTAGAGTGCCTAATTCTGAAGGGTTTGGTATTCGATAAATAATACACGTCTTTAATGAAACTCGGTTTATTCGTGACTGAACTTATTAGGTGAATGCAATCGCCACAGCATGCACACATACATATATAATAATATATAAATGCACAAACACTAATACAATATTATGTCCCTACAGGCCCGTCATGACAAAAAATATTATTTTCCTAATTTAGAAAAAAGATAACTTAAAAATAAACGATTTTTACACAAAAATATCCATAAGTTTACAATATTATTAC
The DNA here is from genome assembly GCA_013421005.1 of Heliconius erato x Heliconius himera. Taxonomy (NCBI): domain Eukaryota; kingdom Metazoa; phylum Arthropoda; class Insecta; order Lepidoptera; family Nymphalidae; genus Heliconius; species Heliconius erato x Heliconius himera. Next base: position 16,395 of record JAATLQ010023563.1, on the reverse strand, counting down.
GATTATAAAACAATTAAGTACGCCCTCTAGGCGTAGGCATCTGTAGGATGTAAAGTTTGGTGGTTGGACCGTATGGATCTTGACCATCGATGGAGATAAACCAGCAATTCCTGCTTTCTTCCTCAGCCAGTAACGAATACATTTTTTGCACTGAGTTCTGGTCAAACTTTACAATACTAGACCAAATGCCACAGCTATGACAATAAGTATAATTTCTAAGTAATTCACTCTTTCACCAATTACTTCTTTTGACACTTTGGGCAACAGCCACATTTTTTGCTGGGGTTTCTTTGAATAATAAAGAAAATCCTCTTTTTTTTTCATAGTTATAAATTGTGAAGATTTATGATTCCTTAAAAAATCATTTATAAAATAAAAACGGATATTAATATTTTTATTTGTAATTAAAATTTCGAATTAATTTTGTAAATTAAATTTGCCTCTTATATTATTGGAAATTATTTGTTGTCTATTTGTCTGCATGTTTAGTCTGTCGTAGAGGTATTAACCTGAATTTAACATCAAATATCCAGGCAAATTAATATCAAATGTACTTTTTTTAGTTGATCTACAATCCTGAAATAAAGTCCAACTAACACTTGAAAGTTTTTTACATAGGGAAATATTATGATCCAAAATTACTTTAGAAATTAGGAAATGGTAGTCAACAGTTGTTTTGTTCTTGAATCGGAACTTTAGCTACAAATGTAAATTAAAAAAAAAAATCTATGTATAAAGTGGTGCGTAAAAAACTAGAAAATTTGTTAGAACTCTTTTGACAGATAAATAAGACTTAAAATTTATTTCATAATTTTAAAGCTATCAGCTTAGCTCCAAGAACTCAGTGGATAACAAAATATTTTGTAAACGCGCATGCGTTAAACGTTATCCAACGCTACGCAATCCGAGTTCTCCTCAGTAAACAAACCGAATTTGAAGGGAAAGCTCGTCTCGGTCGTTCCATTGTTCTTTCCCGCGTAAAATCGCGAACTTTAACGATAAAAAACCGTAATAAAAGTACGACGCAGTACCGTGTATAAGAAAAAACGAATTTGTAAGCTTCGCTTAATTAAATCACTACAATAACCAAGAAAAGAAATAATTAATATTTTTTTATATATAAAAAAGACACCATATATAAAAATCCACATATTTTCTATGTATTAAAAAAATATTATATTTACAAATAACAGTTTAGGTTAACTTCAACAAATAGAATTAATACAGCGGCGACGTTATCATTTTTATGTTCACTACGTACCTATAATTACACACGTAAACTAATTTACTTGTGACTAATAATAACGCTTATGTATGTATGTATGTATGTATATTTTAATTAAAATGAATGCTTGTGCCGTTTCGTGAATGTTCTTGTTTGTGTATTACTCATTGTTTTAAAATGTTAAAGGGTTGAACTATTATACATATGTCAATTATGTTAAAAAGTTCAATTTTTATATGGCGGACAGTTAATAATAATATTTTTTTTGGTACTGTTTATATTTTTCTACTATAAATCGATTAATTTTTCTATTTTTTGTATTTACTTAAAAGCTTTTAAGTAGCAATGAACAAAGATGCTATAATTTGGTTTTCTCATAACCATAACGTTCAATCGTTCACTTTATAAGTATTAGTTTCAGGACATACATGTGTCCATCTTTCTTTTTATAATTGAAATATTTTGAAAACGCAATATTTTTGGAATGGCATTTTTGGAATTTTCAGTTTTCTAAAGTATTCGTTTGTAGTCTGTCCGTCTGTCAAGACTATTTATCTCGAGAACGCGTGGAGGTATCAAGCTGATATTAATATCATATATTCAGGTCTATGGTCTTTCGAAGCGCGGAAACAATCAAGCTTTTAAGTCAACACAATCAAAAGATACCAGCAATTGTATATATCAATTTTGCTGTATTTTGTATGAAATTCGTCGCGTAGTCAAATCCTATAGGTTTAATCGCTATACTTCCCGTGGATCAACACTTATAAATTTTGCAAGAAGTGAATGCAAGTAAAAAAATGCGACATGTCAGATTTTTATAGGTGTTTTATAGAAAAAGATACAAACTTATATTTGTAGATACAAAATAAATGCGTATGGCACACTTAACTTTGTAAACTTTTGTAGATTGCAGTTCCCGTTGACTTACAATCCTAAAATTGGTACGGAAGCCCCTGTAGGCGTTCCCCTGTCCCGTCATATTCAGATGGGATTCTCCTAAACATATAAATATATTTTTTAATATTTCATTTACATATTAGTGCATGAGTCCTGACATAAGGTTCTAAATAAGCAACCCGACCGCGGCTTTGTCCCCTTGAACTGCACGATTATTTTATCAAGTGTATTTATAGAGATTTACAGAGTGAAAAATGGGTTAACATTATATTATGCTATATCTAAAGGTTACCTTAAACATTACTATCTAAAATTGGTTCAGTACTTTTCATTATTTTCGCGATGTATCACGGAACCCAAGGAACAGTGTTAAGACACTAAGCCACTCCGTTCCCATAAATACATTTCTATTCCCCACTTTGAGGCCGTCGTGGCGCAGGAGCACAAGAGTGTGACCGTAATAGGACTGTTGTGGGTTCAATCCCCACTCGGTTGAATGAATGATATTTTGTTAATAATTTTCATTTCTTTGCTTTGTCACCAACGCAAAAGAGCCCGGAGTTAAGTTGCCTGAGATGATCATCCCGTTCCCTGTATATAAAACATTTTTTATTAATATGTAGCTTACAACATTTTGTTACCGACTCTTGCAAATAGATTTTTTACAAACATAAAAATTGTAGGCGGTTTAAGTTTATAACTCACCGATGTATAAAACAAAAATATTATTTAACTTCTAGCACATTTGCTAAATATCTCTACATACGTATTCAAGTACTAGCCGCGGTGACCGGAAAGCCTACGCCATTTTATAAAATAAATAAAACATAATCAAAAAAGTTCTGGTATGTTTCCGTTTACAATGATGTAAAAAGCATGACGAGTTTATTATTTGTTGTCCCGGCTACCAAAAACTCGGGCTTTGATGTACATATTATGTACTTCATATCCGGGATAAAGTGGTAGTGCAGCCTGCCCTACTTAAATTTTAGGGAGAATACAATAAAAGTATTTAATTATTAAGAAGTTTCACGTTTTATTCCATATAGGAAAGTAATCAAAGAAAACCAAACACACTAGGTTTTTAATTTCTTTCATTCTAACTTTCGTATGAAAATACCTATCTTACGTGGACAAGTTATAGTGGTATTTTTGGTATTTTTTTTTTACTAAATTAGAAAAAATATTACAATCTGATATGCAATCATTCATTTAAATAAACTCTATAGATACCTACCTAAATACAGGGTTTAAGGTCAAAGTATAATGATTTACTTTTAAACTTACCTAAAGCTTGTATAAAACGTTCAAAATGGTTTATTTGTGGTGGAAAATCTATTTTAATGAGTCAGTTAATATTACATGAATAAATATTTTACATAAAAATTTTATATTACAGCTTATTTGGAACAACAGTACCACAGCTCAGTATCTAGTAACAATACGCGAAAATAAATACACAATATGGAAAAGTTTCATTTTGATCAGCGTAATACATCAGAGCCATGCAAAATGAGAAAGAAATCGACTTCCATCATAACTTTTTGTACTTTGTATATAAATATAATCCATCTGACAATAAACTGTACGGATTTTCGCCTCCAAAAATTGGTAATGATTCCAGACGTGGTGCAGGGGCACAAAGTGTAACTAAACGCGACAGGTTGTGGATTCGATTTCCACTGGAGAAAGTGAAATATTTAATATTTTCAATTCTACGCTCGTGTGTCGAGGCAAAGAGCGAGGTTGAGTACCGCCACTCTTCAAATGAGAAACAAATGAAAATGGGAAACAGAATGTCTTAACATTAGGTTCCCTCTGCCGTGAGAACACTGCTATTTTTTTTTTAGTGGGTGGCATTTTTAGCCGTCCTAATTTAAAAAATATTTTTCTTCATGATTATAGTAATAAAAAAAGCTACAATAATGGACATTTGTCCATTCACATTTCCACTGACGTTCGAATAAAATATGAACACAACATATTTAATGTTGCCAAATATAAAATACCTATCATAATTTCAAAATATACCGCAAAATACACGCTCTCTCTCTATAATTTGCGACACAAATCCATATGTGAACATTTTGCAGGCATTAATGTAATAGCGTAGAAAATGGAAGATATTTTTCATTAAGTAAGTAATGTTTGATACAACACTGAGCTGTGACGAACACTTGTCGATATGAGTGATTAACACAGGGTGTTTGTATTTTGTATGATGTACTTGACCTAATTTTATTTGTAACATCTATTAACGAACGTTATTTAAACCAATTTAACAATTAAATATAAAAAATATATACTTACTATTACCAGGACAGTCGTGGCGCAGCGGCATGAGATGTGACTGTAAAGCCGACTGGTTGTGGGTTCGATCCCCACTCGAGGAGATGAAATATTTAGTTAAATTTATATTTCTAATTCTTCGCTCTGGTGTCGAGGTAAGCGCGGTGTTGAGTTCTGCCACTCAACACGCAATGCCTCCAGAATTCGGCACAAAGGGGAGAACGGAGTGTCTTAACACTAGGTTCCCTCTGCCTACCCTGCTGTGTGCGGGATACAGCGTGAAGCTGATTTATTGATTTATTTTATTTGATTTATATAGTAGAGAAATATCTGGAGTGCTTTCTTATGTAATAAGATCTTTGATTTTCACGGTTATTTATTTGATTTAAATTAAACTATTTAACCGTATAATATAATTATAATTACCAATATTAAATAGTTTAATTAATAAAATAGGTTTCTTATCATTTTTTTTGTCGTTCGTTATATAAAATTATAACATATTATTTTTCTTATATATTATATTGGGGTTGGGAAACTGGGCTTGGGGAACTTAAACTGAAAATTTCAATTTTGTCTAATTTCTCGTGAAATTAAACTGAAAAATTATATTTCTTAAAAATGCACTATTTTCTGTCTTAGTATTTAATCCACATAGTAATAGATACGTTGAATTGAAAATTTGCATATTGTTTTTGCTCAGAAGCTTTGCGTGTAAGCGTAAACAACTTTTTTATTACTGCTTTAATAAAAACGCATACCATATTTGTTTTATGGGAAGCTTTGGCAACATAATATGTATTTGTTTTTTCTTAATGTAAAGTTACAGTAAAAAGTAGTTAGGAATAGTATAATTAACTAGCGACTTTAGCGCGGCCCGCTTTATGTTATTATTAAATTAAAACGAATTTTACATATATACAAAATTATCGCCTTTGGTATTCTGATGTATAAGCTATATTACTGTAAAGTTTTATTTAAATTTCTTCAGGAGTTTTTGCATGAAAGTGAAACAAATATCTAATCTTATATTTTTTAATTCATCTTCCGATTACAGTTGAGAATAAGATTAGAAGAAGATTAAAGCATATCAGGCACCTCTATTTGAATTCCAAAAATAGCAGTCTCTATTTAGACAGATATGATAAAAATGACGGTAGTTATATACTACAAAAACTCGTTATTATAATTCCAAATAAATATGTTTAATAAATTAATTCATTGTATTGAAAACTAATGACTAATGTAATTTATACTCAATTCTTTTATAATTTTAAAAGTGTTATTCCACACTTAGAAAAGAAAAATCTTATTTAGAAAACATATTATAATACCCCGAGTTTTGGATAGTTTGCAAGAGACGCGGGTTCAAATCTCGTTACGTTCAAATATTTACACGTTGTCTATTATATTATTAGTATTAATTTTCAATACTCCCACTCTGGGGCGTACACAGCGAAAGTATCCAGAGAAAATAAAGAAAATACTGAATTTCTCAAACTAAAATAGTCTATTTTGATTAGCTATTTTTGAGCGTGGTTGTTTTATAGTATAATAGCAATGTGTCTACTTGATAAATAAACATCGAGCAACTACTAGAAATTTCTTTTTAATCTTGTTTTGTGTTTATTCGTTTTTTAACATGCTTTTACAGGTCGTTTTACCAGTAATTAGCTAACTATGTAATCAAATTTTATTATTTTACCATCATGGAACTTGGCAATTATATAAATCAGCTTCACGCTGTATCCTGCATACAACAGGGTAGGCAGAGGGAACCTAGTCTTAAGATACTCCGTTTCCCATTTTCCGCCGAAGGACGACGCATTGCGTGTTGAGTGGAGGAACTCAGCGCCGCTCTTTTCCTTGACACCAAAAATAAAAAAAAATATATAATATGAAATATTTAATGTCTTCGAGTGGGGATCAAACCCACAACCAGTCGTGTTTACAGTCACGCACTTGTGGCAATTATATGTAGAGACATATATTAACAATACAATAATAGGATACCATTGAGCAGGTTTGATGATGGAGCTTGAATGTGAGTGATGAAACCGTGGGAAGCCTTTTTTTTTTGATTTTGTAAAATCACAGAGATTGGACTTATTAGATTCGTCTTGAATTAAATTCAATTTGTATACTAATAAATTCTTCTGGTTGCGAAAACCTAACGATGGAACTGGAGTCTTTTAAATATTGCCATTTATTTTTCTTCCTTTTTCCTTTGCTTACAGTAAATATTCGAAAGAAATACGATAATAATAATAAATTAAAATAATAAATTTAATAAAAACTTATTACCCAATGAATTATTTATAACATCCATTTTTCTATATATATATATAGGTTAATATTGTTGTTAATAGAGACGTACTCTTGTGCATATTAATAAAGTTTGTAGGTACTAATATTGTACCAAAATGCTAAAATTGTATACATGCTAAAATTAGTTTTCCATTTGATGGACAAAATATTTCACTTTGAGATTTGGACGTAATTGAAATTTCAAAACGATTTAGTTAAATATAAATTAACGAATAAAATAACAAGAGAAAGCAATTATTTCATAAATTAAATACATTGCGTCTCGTTGCAAGTTTAATTAAAATTATGTTATGCAGGTATATTTGTGAAGAGTAGGAAATTATATATTTCAATGCAAAATACATAAATATTTACATATACTGTATATCGAAACACAACATTTGGAAAGCCAATTCCACGTTCTGTAAATATTTCGTTAAAGATATCTCTAAACTTATCCCGCAAAGTATGTGAGCTCTAAGCCTCGACTATTCTTTTTCTGTCATATAGTTACTGTATGACAGATAAAACACATAAAGGTCTCGTGTACGACAGCCGTTTCATTGAAAGCACTGGACACCGGTGATAAAATAAAGTTTTTATTAAATAACACAATGCTAGGATTACGTAAATTACGTCCCTTTTAAGGAAAAAAAATAAAAAATAAAATAAATCAGCTTCACGATGTATCCCGCACACAGCACGGTAGGTAGAGAGAACCTAGTGTTAAGACATTCCGTCCCCACTTTCCGCCCAGTTCTGGAGGCATTTTAGTGGCGGAACTCAACGTCGCGCTTTGAAAGGTTTTAAGGAAAAAAGGAACTTTTATGAGATCACTTTGTTGTTCGTCCGTTTGTCTGTCTGTCTGTCAAGAGCCTTTATCTCAGTTTGGAGATATCGAATTGGAATTCAAACCATATACTCAGATCTACAGCCTCATGATTTCTTGAAAAAAACCTCGTTCTACATTTACTTAAAACAAAGATAAGGCCGCTTATATCGCAAAAAACACATATTTCGACACTATAAAGCAGAGATTCCCCAACTCTTTTTGATCAAGGACCACTTTTATATCATTCTTTGTATCAGCGACCACTATGCATGTAGGTATAATAAAAATTAACTGTGATAATCAAACAAAAACTTCGCCCTACTATCCCCAGTCATAAAAATAAAGTCGTTCGCGGACCATATTTAGGCTTCTGCGGACCACTGGTGGTCCACTGGTTGGGAACCAGTGCTATAAAGGGAATCAAAATTAAAAGGGTACTTCCAGTTGGCCTAGAATTATCAAATTTGGCAGTAGGAGTGCAGGAAAAATCTCCAATATTTGAACAGGACCCTCGTTGGGCGAGCCTCTACTCGCGATTGTCTGATTTTTTTTGTAATAAGAACTATTTTACTCCTGCTTAAAGACAATACGCAACTGGTTATACATGTGCAATACTAAAATAATAAGTTTTTACATAAATAATACAAAATAATAACCACATACTTTCTGACTTTAATTTATAAAATAGATTATAAAAGTAGTTTTGTTATTTATTTTTATAACATTATAATATTAAGAAATTGACATGGCAAGCAAAAACAAAATATTTTCTTAAAAAAAGTATTTCGTTCACATTAGTGTGTAATAATTAAATTAAATAAGTCTTAATTTCAAACTAGTAGAACCGAAAAATACAAAAAAGTTACATTTAAGTTTTTAATTTTGTTATTAGTTAAAGAATATCATAATATAGGCCCGTAACGAGTCCAAAACGTGTAACAACAAACACGTCCAGTACATTCACTGAGTCAAACATATTCAAAATATGTGCAACATCATCATAGTGCTGTAGACATCATTATACTGCACTCTGTCTGATGGCGCTGTATTCTCTTCTAGTGTAATTACACCAGATTTGGCAGTTGTATACAAATTCTTTTAAAAACTATACATTTTGTATTAGAAACATGGAATTGTCCATGGCTTAAAACGATTTTTTCACGATAAATTAATAATTTCCTAGGTTTACTGATAGAGGAATTAAGCTAGTACTTAGTGGATAATTATACCTATAAATAATTTAAGTCATGCTGACTATATGGTATTCCATTGAGTCCGGATAACTTAAATTATTTATACATCACCCCCAACGTGGGACCTACTTTTATTCTCCTTAATTCCCTTATCGGGTCATTCACATTAGAATTAAAAATAATCCGGTGGAGTCAGCCCCCCTTGACGAACAACTTTAACCTGTAATCACTCAAGTGCGTGCCCCCGTGTTACTATCCCTACTATCATAGTTAATTTTAGCACATTTTAGCACCTTAAAAGTGTCCCTCTTTAACTTTAACGATTGACTTTGAAAAAAAAATGGTTCTAGAAACTTCAATAACATTTTTAAAGACCTACAGACTTTATGAAAAAAAAATTGTCTTAATTCCATGCATGGGAATCATCTTAGAGGGGGTCTTCCCCTCTAAGATTTTAAATTATTAAAAATAATTTTATCATGTTAATTATTTATAAAATTGTTAACATAATACCTCTACCTACTAAGTTTCAAATGTGTAATTCTAATTGTTTCGAAATAAAGAGACTGTGGCATACATACGAACGGATAGACAAACATGGAGAAGTTATAAAGATTCCGTTTTTGCCATTCGGCTTCGATCGATCATTCGATCTTCTTCGGCTTCGATTCGGGCATTCGATCGACCGACCGACGAAACACTTAATTTTGCAAAATTTTGTCAACAGCTGTTAGTTTATGTTAATAATTAATAAAAAAATATATAATTAATTTTATAAAAAAATACCCTCTCAACACTACGTTGAGATCGACTTTGAAAAATAACGTATTTTGAACAGTAAATACTAAATAGATATATTACAATCAATAATTTCGTTACTTGCTTTTAATTATATTAATTTGAAGTAATTAAAATATTATTTTGTATTTTTTAGTTTTCGTTTCACTTTGTGCATATTATTTAGAAGTCGCCTTTATTTAAAAAGTTATTTAAAGAAAATTACTGACGATAAATAATAGTTTCTTTATATTCCTAAAAGGGACTTTCCATTAAAATTAATAAAATAGTTGAGAAGAAATTATTATAAAAACATCCATAAAAAGAACTAAAGTTGTTTGTCAAACAGATATAAAATAAAATAGAAAACAAAGGTCTTACTCGACAAAAATATTTTCAACATTGCAGGCTTTAGATGGTATTTTACTACAGGCTCCATATGGTGTGGGCAGCTACTAAACTAGCGTTCGACGGCCGTGTTCGGGGCTGTAGAGCGGAATAAACACAATTTATACATGTATATGAGGATATACTTGAATCAATTAGAATGTCAGATTAAAATAAATGATAAACTGTACTGTTTTTTTATGATATTTATTTAATAATTCTAATTGTTTTGATTGTAATTACAGATTCGTTTTTCTTTTTCTCAGATTATATATTTTGTGTCTATTTAAAATTTGTTGATAAAAGTTGTTACGGGTTACAAATACAGATAGACAGTATACTGGAACGTTCAATAAATACGCACGCAAAGACGTTAACAAAGTCAAATGTATCCATAAAAATTGATAGTCGTATGTTTATCGGTAGTAAAATTTTAATGATGAAATTATCCTATCAAAAGTTGTCATAACAGAAAAGTAAAAGTGGAATTTCTTATTCTCTTCTCTTCTCTTTTCAGCTTTACGCTGTATTCAGCAGGTTATTCGCATGTAGCAGTGGAAGGCAGAGGGAGCCTTTTGTAAAGGCACTCCGCTCCCCGCTTTTCGCCGATTTCTAGAGGCATGGCGTGTTAAATTGCGGAACTCAACGCCGCGCTTTGCCTCGACACCAGAGCTAAGAAAGGAAAATATAAAATATTTCATTCCCTCGAGTGGCAATCGAACTCACAGCCTATCGCCACGATATGCTTCAATTATTTTATTATACTCTTAAAATTTGAGAAGCTATTTAAATAAATAATATAAGCTGATATTCTCCTGACTTGCGACTATGAAAGCCCCCACGTACGCGTGACTAAGCTAAATGACAAAGCCGTTGGTTTTGCCTCACCGGTTCGGTTCCACACGATGCGAACAATTGAATCCAACTTGTTCGATATATTTATAAATAGGTCGAGGTATTACATAATCAAAAAAAAACGTTGACGAAAGGCGCAGTATGTGTTTTAAACGATTATACGATGTGTATTTTATTTACACGAAGCACTTCGATATACTTTTGAGCTTTTCAAAACTAATAAATTATTTTACCTACGTGAATGAAATTTATTAAAAACCACTAACTTGTTAAGTATTTTAAATATCAATAACTTAGCTTAAAAGGTTTTTCATATATTGACTTTTTTATATGTTTAGAGTTATCTATTTTTACTCATATGATTAATATTATAACCAACTATAAAAATAAAATAAATGTAAAATGTTCATTCTTTAACAGGATATAATAAAAAATATTTGGTACGTACAACGAAAAAAGAAGTAGACCTTAAAACAACATATGTTCACAGTAAGCTATAACTGAGATTTCGCTGTAGTGAAAAGGCCTGAAAAGCCTGCTCATGACTGAGCTATTTTATAGCAAACTTATAACAACGGACTGCTCGTAATTATTTCGCTGCAATACGAACGTTATATGACTTAAATCTCTTATTTTCCATTGTTAAAGATTTACCAAAAATATCATATATGTTACATTTTCTTATAGTACAGATTTAACCCCACATTTTGTACTAACATAAAAAAAAAATTTATAGTATAAAACATACACAAGTATTTTTTATTTATATTTACTTAAATTTATATTTCCATTTCTTTGCTCTGGTGTCGAGGCTAAGGGCGGCGTTGAGTTCTGCCACTCAACACGCAATGCCTCCAGAAAGTGGGGAACGGAGTGTCTTAACACTAGGTTCCCTCTGCCTACTCCTATTATACGTACAATGTACAAAAATGAAGGCTGAATGAAGTCTTACATTGAATATAAAATACTTCATAATAAAAAAACCCTATCATGGGAAATATTGGTCAGATTTTGATGAAACTTTTTTCTTATGAAGCTTTTTATAGATCCATGGCAACATACCTACAAGCTATAATTTATTTCGAAAATATGAATGCTGGATATGAAACCGTTTTAGCAGTCCGTCTAATCTATAAAACATATTAATATCGAAATCGAAAAAAGTCTGCTGTCGGACCCTCCCAGCCTAGTTAAACCTTAAGAGATATGAATTTTAACACCTAAGTAAAAGTTGGTTAACGCAATGCGCCCTTTACTCTCTCTTTTCTTTCATATAAAAAATTAAGGTCTGATATGGAACCTTAACAGTGAAATTAAACCTTGAAAGATTTAAGAAAAATTCTCATGGAAGGAAACTAGGTTGGATTATACGGCTACTCTCTACATATATATACTTCAGTATTATTGAAAAAATGTTATTTAGTAATTAATCAAATTAAACACAATAATAAAAAAAGTTAGATGATCATTATAATATTTAAAAAAGTCCAATATTAAAACATACAATTTGTTCAAGTTGTTGCTTCAAAGGATTAAGAATCTTATTAAAACATTAAAGAATGTAGAAATGCAACTAAAAGTATATTTCAACAAATACGCATTCGTGCTCACGAGGGCACCGTAAGGTCGAATATGCAAAAGACTACGCGACGTAGTACATAGGAAATAAAAGGCCATCGCGATAGCAACCTGAAATAACTGCACATTATTCGTTAGACGAAAATATTGCCTGGCAACGAATAAAAATGTAAGTTTTGTTGGAAAGTTCTTCAGAAAGATAATTTATGAGTTTGAACTGACTTGTACTTGCACTTGTGTAAAGAGAGAGAGAATCTATTTCATTTTTTTCAGCTTTACGCTGTATTCCGCAGAGGCAGAGAGAGAGCCCCTCATTACAACGAATTCTGGAGGCATTGCGTGTTGAGTGGTGGAACTCAACGCCGCGCTTTGTCTCGACACCAGAGTGAAGAAATGAAAATATTAGATATTTAATTTTCTTAAATGGAAATCGAACCCTGCGAATTGCCCTGTACCAGGTCTTGCATCCAATGTATATAACTATTTAATAGGTATATATTATATCACCTGAAATCAAAAAAGAATTACAAAATATATAAGTTATTTGTTGTAGTTATATTTGTTTTTAAAAATATATCCTTCTCAATATAGTAAATGTATGTTCTTTTCGCTATAGCCCAGAAGATTCTATCAATTAAAAGTCATACAACCAAATAAAGTACGAAAGTGCAAAATATTAGAACTATAATGCATGTTGCATTTAAATCATCTTTTCTGTATACATTAAGATTTTCAAATTTACACTAAAATCATAATTAATGAATTTGACCGAGTCATTGGTTTTTATGTATTTCCATTACTCACTTTACAGTCTATTTCTAAACGGTTTAACAAGTGATCTGTTCTAAATCACTAACAATGCTCGAGCACTTTAAAAGTACCTACTTTTTTAACGAACTACAAGAAAAAAGGAGGGCTATCATTTTGACGGGTATCTACATATTTACGTGGATATCTATGCATACATGGTCATCTCTTGCCTACAGGAGAAAGGTGAACATACATGCTTCTAAAATACTTATCATTACAATTTAAAAAATGAGATAGATATATTGTGGTTAGAGGCTATGTGTCGTCATTTTAAATTGATTGTCGTTTTCTCTGGGGGACAAGATCGATTTAAAAGTCTGAAAGATCTAAATTATCACATTTCAAAAATATAAATTTTTGCTTGCATGCACCCGATAATAGGGAACAATTCCAAAAATCACCCCTTAGGAATCAAATATGTGAGCCAGTCATATATTTTCTCCAAATCTACGTAACATACGTAATTAATAATGGACTATTTTCAGCTTTACGCTTTATCTTGCATGTAGCAGAAAGCCTAGTGTTAAGACGCTTTAATACCTACTTTCCGCTAAATTTTGGAGGCAGTGCGTATTTAGTCGGAATCGAACCCACAACCCTGTCGCGCTTAGAGTCACAATTTTGTGCCACGCGCCTCAAATAACCTCAATATAAATGACAAGAAATTATTCTTAGCTGAAATGATTACGTACAGACTATTCAATATATTTATAATCTATTAACCCATTATGACCTGAATTATCTTCAGTGTTCAGAATTTAATATGTTTTAACACATTGTTGTGTAAGATTCTCTAAGACAGAAATTAAATGAGCACAAAGTGAAAAGTTCAAATACAAATAAAGAAAAAAATTCAAAATTTGTAGATATTTTTTTTTTATTTCATAAAAAAAAATCATACGTACTTCCCGGTGGCCTACAATCTTCAGGATTGTAGGCCACCTTCAGGATTGGCACGGAACCCTCGGTGCGCTAGTCCGACTCGCATTTAAACGGTTTTTATAGTATATATATATACCTTACCTAATTGACCAGTAAGAATATTTGATTAAAATATATTATTTGGATTATTTATTTGACTTTTAAATCATACCACGCCATGATTTACACATTTACATTATGACTATTCCTATCATTACTCGTTCTTGCCTTAACATTATTGACTTTTTAACGTGTTATGATAGTACAAAATATCGTTTTAAAGTATTATCAGCTGTACTAGGAATCCATTTTCTTATCTTTGACGAAATCATGAATTATTTCCGGTACTAACACATAATGTTGGATTCTAAGGGTTGCAGTCAATAGCTTTCGCTCGGAGTGCATATGTAATATCTGCCTTAACGTCCTTGGTGCACGCAACATCCCAAGGTCTTTTGTTATACTCCATATCGTTTTCAATTATATAAAATTAAGTGTATCCGTAATAATAGAATAATAGTTCTTTTTTTATATGATGGTATTGAATTTGATATATATCTATATTACTTAAAAAATAACAAAAGGAATTTCTTTCCACAATATTAATTATACGTAATTTTATAACTTCTCATTATATTAGTTCATCCTTGAAGTGGTTTATTTTAACAATTGAGGTATTGAATTTTAATTATATAACAAAATCTCAATATATGAACAAAATCAGAAACGCCTAATTTCCAAAAAAATTGACTTTTTATAAAACAGTTCCAAAAAGGACATAAAAAAATTAAATTAAATATCATACATTGTCAATTTGTATCTGTGTAATTTTTAAATAGACTAGCAGTAGTCATTTAACAGCTTTTAAAATTTTTGCTAAAAATAATTCAAATCCTACTTAAAATGCTCATTTTGTGCTTAAATTATAGAAGAAAAAACAGATGCGAATGTAGGAAACGAATTTTCATAGACATGTTCACATTCATTTATTGAAATTGATGTAGTAAGGCGGCAGTCAACTGTCATTTTTCAGTTTTAGGGTAACTTTTAAGAAAATCATATAAAGGGAATCAAAATTAATAGGGTACTTCCGGTTGACCTAGAATTATGATATTGGCAGCAAGCATAGTGCTAGTTCAGGAAAAAATGAAATCTGAAATCTATACATTTGTTAAAAGGAGGGCAATATTTAATGATGATGTTGATTAACTTTCCTTTTTTATGTAGTTAAAAAAAAACAATATTCACGTATGCTCATAGTTTATTTATTAAACAAATGTTAAACATTCATATATACTCAAAGGATATTATCTTATTTTTTATAACTAATTTTTAAACTATCAAAGAAAATTATTAAATGTTACGATTTTTTACCACGATCAAACTGACGTTTGTAGAGGCTCCGAACGAAACTTAATCATATTTGTCTCCTATGAAGGCTGAGGCCGCTGCTAGCTACTGTACTAAGGTGATTAAATAAAAATGCACTTACTGTTAAAACTGATTTTTGAATTAAGTCCACGTAATTTTTTAGCTCCTTTTCTACTATAAACTCATTTCTATAAAACAAATTATTGTAAAAAATAAAAGCCAAAATTATATAACAAAAGCATCTAATAATAATGAAAAAGTTAAAAAAAAGTACGGACTACGTGTCTGTAGTGCTTAGTTAAAATTATAAAAAAAAAAAATAACAAAAGCATCGTAACCTTAATTATTCATAGTTTATTTTTTTATCAAATAGATTTTATTACTTTAGACAACAAATAAGGAATACATACTCTATATCTGGGAAATCTTGCAATCTCGCATTTAAATGGAAAAGACAGCTCATGATCACTACTTCTCCGATGGGGGTATACGACTAAGAAGAGGAAGAAGACTTTATATCTAAACTATATTCAGTATAAAGTCTTATAAAATAAAAAAAATACTAAATTTTCAAATTTTGTAATGACTATTCAACGAAAAAATTCTTCCAGATGGAAGACAATATTTTAGAATATATTTTTTATGGGCAAACAAATAGACAAGCATGCGAATGTGATGAAATACCATACCAGCGATATAAACTATATAATAATACTAGAGGGCGCGCGCGGCTTCGCCCGCTTATTAGGGGTGAATTATAAAGAAACCACGAAACACGTGTTCATTAAAATATTTTTAACAGTCTGAATTATTTTTTTTATAAAAATCGGTGGTGATTTAAAGATTTTTCCATACAAACTTTCAACCCCTTATTTGCACCCTTAGGGGCTGAATTCTAAAAAACCATGAAACACGTGTTCAATGGAATGTTTTTAAGAGTCTGAATTTAA
>JAATLQ010023561.1:0-14173 GCA_013421005.1 Heliconius erato x Heliconius himera | reverse complement strand
ATTCAGGCTTCAGCAGCTGAGCTGGTTTACGGGGAGCCCCTTCGTCTTCCAGGACAATTTCTCGCACCCTCTGAAGATTACAAGACAGGTGATATCACAAATCTGGTTACTCGTCTTCGTGCTAGTATGGCACGACTCTCGCCGAAGCCCACGTCATGGCATAGGACAGGTCCTTTTCATATGCCGGCCGACCTTGCAGACTCGACACATGTTTTTTTACGGCAGGACCACGTCCGCAAGCCACTAGAACCACCATATGCAGGTCCGTACAAGGTTCTTAAAAGGACGCCTAAATATTTTCAGATAGACACATCCGGTAAGCCTAACAACGTGAGTGTGGACAGGCTCAAGCCCGCATATGTTACGAAAGAGGCCGTTCCTGAATTAAACCGACCCGTTACTGCACCAAAGGCAATCTCTCAGTCTGATGTGGAGCAGAAACTTGAAAAGCGGACACGAAGCGGAAGAAGAGTTAGATTTCCAGACTACTATCGCCCTTAACCAGGTCTCTGGGGGGGAGTACTGTAGTGAATATTATCTTTTAACAAAATTAATTAATAATTATAATAATTACTAAAACTATATTATTCTATATTTACATTATATTCTTGCACTACATTCTATTTTCAAATTTACTTAAAACTAAACTGTTAATATTTATATTTATTACTAGAGGGCGCGCGCGGCTTCGCCCGCTTATTAGGAATTCTCACGAAACACATGTTCAATAAAATATTTTTAACAGTCTGAATTTAAATTTTTATAAAAATCGGTGGCAATTTAAAGATTTTTGCATATAAACTTTCAACCCCTTATTTGAACTCTTAGGGGGTGAATTCTTAAAAACCATGAAACACGTGTTCAATGAAATATTTTTAAGAGTCTGAATTTCAAATTTTATGAAAATCGGTACAGATAATTTTTTTTTTTCCATACAAACTTTCAACCCCTATTTCATCCCTTTAGGGTTAAAATTTTTCGAATTCCCTTCTTAGTGGATGTCCAGAATATGAAAATAAACATCTGCGCAAATTTCACGTTTCTACCATCAGCGGTTACGGCTCTGCGTGCGTCTTACCTCAGTCAGTCAGCACAAGTCCTTTAATATATATAGACTAGAGGGCGCGCGCGGCTTCGCCCGCTTATTAGGAGTGAATTCTAAAAAAACCACGCAACACGTGTTCAATAAAATATTTTTAACAGTCTGGATTTAATTTTTTATAAAAATCTGTGGCAATTTAAAGATTTTTCCATATAAACTTTCAACCCCTTATTTGAACCCTTAGGGGGTGAATTCTTAAAAACCATAAAACACGTGTTCAATGAAATATTTTTAAGAATCTGAATTTCAAATTTTATAAAAATCAGTACAGATTAAATTTTTTTTCCATACAAACTTTCAACCCCTGTTTCATCTCTTTAGGGTTAAAATTTTTAAATTCCCTTCTTAGTGGATGTCCAGAATATGAAAATAAACATCTGCCCTAATTTCACGTTCCTACCATCAGCGGTTACGGCTCTGCGTGCGTCTTACCTCAGTCAGTCAGCACAAGTCCTTTTATATATATAGATAATTATCCGCTCGCAGCGCACTCGCATGACAAACTTGTTTCGAGTTTTTTTGCTGTGCGTGACGTAGCCTGCTTGCTAGCTACGAGTAAAGAGTCGGCTACTATCGCTTGCGACATTCACTTGTTTAAATATTGTACTCCTTGCTTGTATTCAATTTTAAGCCTTATCTTCTTGCTAATACGTATCTGTTTCGCTTATCTGTTTATTTTACTATTTCTTTAAAATTCTTTCTTTCCTTCTGTGAGTGTGTAAAATTATTCTCTTTGTATGTCTTATTAAGTGTTAAATAAATTTGGACAATTATTCCGCAAAATTTTGGAAATTTCATTTCACTTCATAATTAAAAATATAAAATATTATTAAATAGCGTATTTCACAAAAACCGCTATAAATTAAAATAAATTAAAATTAGCTTCACGCTGTATCCCGCACATAGCAGGGTAGGCAGAGGGAACCTAGTGTTAAGACACTCCGTTCCCCACTTTCTGCCGAATTCTGGAGGCATTGCGTGTTGAGTGGCAGAACTCAACGCCGCGCTTAACCTCGACACCAGAGCGAAGAAATGGAAATATAAATTTAAGTAAATATTTCATCTCCTCGAGTGGGGATCGAACCCACAACCAGTCGGTTTTGCAGTCACACCTCGTGCCGCTGCGCCACGACCGGCCGGTTGAATTAATTACGACTTAAATTTGACTGTTATGATTTATGAAAGTAATCTCCACTAACAATTCAACTTTCCTTACTTTATTGTATAAAATATTATATAATAGTGCTTCAAAAATATATATTTTTATCAACAGTCATATAAACCAGATGTTTCAAATGTCATTCTTTAGCCAGGGTCATACCAGCGCGATTGCTATGTAATATTCGCAGGCAAAGTAATGCCTTGAGTTCATTCAAATGACGATAACTTTTTTTTTAATGAACCGATTTTGATGAACTAAACTTTAGTACTCAAGTTGAGTTAAAACAAAGCAATTGGTGAAATTTTCAAGTAAATCCGTTCAGTACTTTCAGAGAAAAATGCGGACAGAAATATGTCGACAGACAGACAAGAAATTCAAAAAAAATCTGTTTGCTTTCTATTATTCTTTTTAAGTGTCCTTCTATCCATTTCAGTCAAAATTACTAAATGTACAGACAACATATTTTTACTGTCTTATTATATATAGAGATTATTGTATTAGGAAATTAAATTTTTTACCTCAGTAATCAAAACAGCAACTGTACTCAGGAGAAATCTTCTCTTCCGAGCCAGTGGTTCGATTCTAAAGTGCTTCTTAAAGTCTATTTTAATAAAGAATCTTTTAAATTTTAATTTAAATATATTGCATGTACAGTTAGCAATGTGTTACAATTTTATTATAGGTACAGATAACACGTAAAGCTGTGGAATAAATTTTAGATGACTCAATGACTCATAACGAATGAATGAATCTGGATATAATGTTGAACGCTGTATGGAAATTGAACAGATTTTTTCCGCTTAATGTCTCCGATGAAATATTTTCTTTTTATTAAATTTTGAAGGAACTCTAATTTCTTTAAATTAAAATGATAAAATAGAAGAAATCTTTAGGTACACGTTTTCAAATCAATGTTCAAAATGTTGGTTTAAAAAGTATTCAACATCTACATATATAAATGCCGCTGATTGTCACTCATCCACTTCCATTGGTTGGCTGTAAGAGATCCACCTTTGTAAGCTAAATGTTTTTTAATGTTTTATTTTTCTTATATATTTTAACGCGATAAAGAATATTATAAATTCTTAAAACAACCATCAATTAATAATCCAAAAATAATACATCAACACACAAAACAGCATCCACCAACAATTAAAACATCAATACGCTAATCCCAATAAGGGCTTCATTAAGTCCCACACAGGTCCCAGAGTTGTTGATTAACAGATGTTTGTAGACAACGGCGGCTTAATATTCCCACTGAGAGCGCCCTTGTATGTGACGATGATCCACTCTCGTTTGAGTATACCTTTGTTGAATAACATAATTAATATGTAGTCTAATGTATGTAGACATACATTTGTATGTTTATATTTGGCTTTGGATATATATGGAAGATGTTCCAATATTAAGTTATTGATAAATTTAAATATAAATAGATTTAATTCAACATGCAACGCCTCCGTCTTCGGCGGCAAAAGGGGAGCGGAGTGTCCTAACACTAAGTTCCCTCTGCCTCTGCCTTATATTTGCTTCGGTAGGTTAGTAGCAAATATATATATATCGAACCCACAATCTGTCGCACTTATAGTCTCACTTGTCAGGACTGGCCTCAATAGGAATAGAATTAAATGAAAATAATAATTTCAGAAAATATACGAGTTACAAAACGCAATAGTAGACACGGCGGCGATGAAGGACAGTCTAGACCACCACTACCAAGAGTTCACTGTTAAAACCAAGCAAGTCCGGGAAGACAGTGCGGCCCACTTCACCTTTATTCCAAGTCCTGGGTCCGATGAATGGCTTCTGATTTCCACTGGAGTGGAACTGGTACCTAAAACTGGGAACGCTTCGGTGGTAGCGGTTCAGTACCACGATTTGGCAGCTCGCTTACCTTCATTGAGAAGATCCATCGAATTTAAGTATGTTTTGTTCCTTTTATAGAAAACGTATTATATTAAAGAATTGACGTCTTAAGATTTCAAACTCCATTTCTTGGTACTGTCTAAGTGTTCTAACCACTAAATTATACGCTTATTACAATTTAAAATAATAAAAAAAAAAAAAAAATTAGCTTCACGTCGTATCCCGCACACAGCAGGGTAGGCAGAGGGAACCTAGTGTTAAGACACTCCGTTCCCCACTTTCTGCCGGACAGCATAGGATATTTGCATTTTCATTGAGCACATCACTTTTAGTCTCGCAGATATAGTGAAATTGTATAGTAAAATTGTATAGTGTTAGTTTTACAAATATTGAACCTTTTTTTTTATCAGCTTCACGCTGTATCCCGCACACAGCAGGGTAGGCAGAGGGAACCTAGTGTTAAGACACTCCGTTCCCCACTTTCTGCCGAATTCTGGAGGCATTGCGTGTTGAGTGGCAGAACTCAACGCCGCGCTTAACCTCGACACCAGAGCGAAGAAATGGAAATATAAATTTAAGTAAATATTTCATCTCCTCGAGTGGGGATCGAACCCACAACCAGTCGGTTTTGCAGTCACACCTCGTGCCGCTGCGCCACGACGGTCTCTCTAAGCATAATGTTAAATTTAAATATTGTTGATCTTTACAAAATATAACTTATGTCTATCTTTTAATGAATCATAAGGCTAGGTTCCCTCTATCTATCCTGCTATATGCAATACAGTGTGTAATCTAAAAAAAGTTAAAGTAAGACGTAGTGTTATTAAGCTATAATAAATTTTATAGATACGAATGTAGACGCCTGCATCGATGTACACGTGCCGCTTGGATGAGAACGAAACGAAAATAGATTATGCAAATTTCGAATGAACTGCGTTTATTTGAAACGATGTTTTAAAGTAATTTTACTAAATCTAAATACAAAGTATGATGAAATGTGTTCGATAATTTTATGATGATTCGATGATGATTTTCCCCAAATGGATTTGTGTTGGTATATGGATGGGATGTCGTGAGTAGTTATTTTCTAGTATAGTACACATGGCTTTAAAGGAAATGTGAATAAACCCATAAAATTTATAGCAGTGATTACTATTTTTTTTCATTGGCATTACATATTTTTCTTTGACTATTGTATGAGGACAGTGAGTTTTAAGAGTTTTGTTACGGACATGGTGGACTTTACGTATTCAGAGTAAACCATAAGTACTTAGTGTCGCATTTTGTTGAAGGAAACATCTTTTTTATGTATTCATTAGAGTGAGAATCGAATCCATAACCACACAGAAAATTGCACACAAAATGTAACGACCAGCTTTCTTATTCGATTACAATGATGTTTCTTTATTTTGTTTTATTTTAACCGTCGATGTTCTTAAGACCACATATCTTTCGATGAAAGTATGTAACATATAGTTCAGTTTATAATTACACTTAAATGATTTATCAGCTTAAAATATAACACAATATTGTAAAACATTTAGTCACTTCTTCATTTGCGTCAATAGGGACTATATGCCAAATCATAGTAACTATTGATTAATCAATAATATATATAATAATCAATTAAATGAATGTCAGCTATATGCTATACATGTTGAACGTCTATATTTATTCTGACTGACTTGCAATACCAGGACCTATCTATGTAAGTCTAACTATAAATATAATGAGGCCGTAGTGGAATAAGAGTACAAGTCTCTCTTAGTGAACTACCCAAGGGACCTATCCTGAAGTTCAGTTTCGTACATCCACCAATTACTTTTTTTATAGATTATAATACAAATACTAATATTTATAATACAAATACTACTCTGGTACAGGTAAAGTATGGTCACATTAGCGGTCTGGTAAGAAACTAAAATGTGGGTAATATGCTGATTTAGATTGATGAGGTTTGATCGATTTGTCTTCATTGTAACTGTCATAGGCGATAATTAATTGATCAAACTCTATAGAGTAAAGCTTAAAAGTCAGTAGGTATTTGAACTCAATAATTCAGATATTTATAATAGGTATATTGATTTCGAGGCCGTCGTGGTTCAAGGGTATGTGACGGTCACGCGACGGTTGTGGTTTGTTCGTCCGACGGTCGAACCCACTCGGAATTATATAATAATGAATTATTAATGTGTTAATTTCTTCGCTCTGGTAACAAGGCAAAAAGCACGTCGTTGAGTTCCTCCACTCAACACGCAACGCAACGCATTCAACCTCGTAAAATGGGCGGAAAGTTGAGAACGGTGTATCTCAATATTAAGTTCCTAAGGTTCTAAGTTGAAAAAATCTTTTAAATAAATATTGAGCCCATCGTGGCGCAGCGGCACTGTCATACTTCTAACGCAATGCGCTAATTTTATTTTTTTCGCTCTGGTATCAAGACAAAGCATGGCGTTAGGTCCTGCACTCAACATAAAATGCCTAAAAAATAATGAATATATTAATACTTTCTGTGCCTTCCCTGCTACATGCCGCAGCCTACATGGACTGAGAAGAAAAAGATATTCTTCTATTTTTATATACCAATATTTATATAAGTGAACTAAGAATAATTGTTAAATGATATAGTCAGTGTTAGTCATACCTACCTACCCTTAACGTATAATAATCTACAAATAACATTATGAATTAAAAGCAACATCTGTGTCAATATCAAACGCCACTGTTTCAGAACCACGTGAAAGGAATAATTCGTTTAATTTAAAATGAAAGGGCATGAAAAAATATTCAAAAATATTATGATTTATACGAAATATAGAACATGAGAAATAAAGTAGGTAATAGGGTTAAGAGTTTTAGTACATTAAAGAGACGCTTTTGCGTTCGTCAACAGTTCTAACAGTTCAGTTGACAGTGAATGCAATGTGGAATTCTATATACCAAATGAAAAGGTTCGGTTGTAGGGTTCTGTACATCAAAAGGTAAGAACGAAATCTTTATAGGATAACTTTGGTTTGCTTTGTTTTTAGGTGTAAGCTCTCTTGCAGTACAGAAAAAAAACATCTTCAAGCCTCTAAGTAAACGCTATTAAAAGATTCGAGCATTTTTGCATGGATTTTGCTGCAATTTGTACGAAATTCGTCGGGTAATCAATACCTATAGGATATTTCTCGTGCACCTACAGTTATTATAAATTAATATTATTGTGCATCTCATGCAATTAAGTTTGACAATTTTTATAAGCAGTACTTCCCTTCCCTTCCCTTTCATCTTGAAATTGGTACGGAAGCCTCGGTAGACAAGTCCAACACGCAATTAATCAGTTTTTATCCTTACATGTATTACAATTTTTTTCTCATAAATTATAATATTTTTTCAATATTCTCATAAACTAAAATTTTATGATAGCGCTTAATTTTAAAATTCAAAGAAAAGTGTGATACTGAGTGTCTTAGCACTAAGTTCCCTCCACCTTCCCTGCTATATGCTTATAATTTATTAACCCAGTCTTTTAATTAAGCATACGTATACTATACGTATATTTATTAAAAAAAACATACATATATTCAATCGCAAATAGGCCTCATTTTAATTGTATATTAATATGAATATACATATCTCTTTTGAGGTTGAAATTTTATGTTTCACCGCAGGAACAGGCCATACGCTATAGCCGTCAAATATTTTCTAACTTTCATAGCAGCAACAAATAGTACTACAACTGTGTGTCGATTTTCCGCTTTTATTCTTTTATTTCGATGCAATAGATCAGTGTTCAATTGAGCACATTCTGTATTGTAAATAAAGCATATTCTGTTTGTAAAATTCAAACTACGTATTGGTGATTTCACTTGATATGAATCATATTCTCTTGCAATTTAGAATTTATGCGGCTTTTATTATCTACTTATCTCTTATCTATTTTATTAGTATATTTTTTGGTCGTACATGAGAAATTTAATGATTACTTAAGTGCAATTATGTTTATTGACTGTAAACTAGAAATAATACAAGAAACAAGGAAATATGGTGTTGTGGTAATTTTAAATCTACCTATACAATATTTAATTATATTTGAGTAAAAGAGAATGCGGTGTTCTTAATTGATTGACATTCCTTACCAATCCCGCAAAACAGAACACCATATTGATGAAACGAATGTGGAAATAAAATAAAATAACAAAGCCTATTAAAAACAGTAATTCGATTTTTTTCTTTGTAAGCCACAAAAGGTGGAAAAGTCAATGAATTCAATACTACAATTCACAGGGCGCACCAGAACTACAAGGAGACCGGCCTTTCTCGAGCTTTCAGTAAATTCCCCGGCTATTTTATTCCAAGTCTTTAACTTTTTTGAAGATTTTCTTTAATTCAATCTTTGTAAGAAAATCTCGAGAAAACGTATTATTTCTGAGTTACATGTGATGTAAGGAAGAAATGCATGGCTTGTTGTATGAACACTGTATAACTGAATTAATTTGAATTATACTAGTTACACTCCGTTCCCTATTTTCTTACCGAAATCTGAACACATTACGTATTGAGTGACGGAACTCGACGCCGCGCATTGCCTCAGCACCAGAGCAAAGAAATGAGAATATTAAATATTAAATTTCCTCGAGTGAGAATCGAACCCACAATCTGACGAGTTTACAGTCACACGCTTGTGGCCCTGCGCCAAGACTGGCCTCGTTATCATTATATTTTTTTCACCTAATTTAATTTCAGGAAATTAAGAGAAGAATTTTCTCTAAAATTGTTACGTAGTTTCCCTCGCATAATGAAATATTTAATTAATAGTTAGCTTCGATAACGTAATATAATTTATTTAAATTACATTACAAATATTATAAGCATCTGGTAATGCAGTAAGTGTAGTGTTAAAATGTATAAAAACTTCACCTTCACGCTGTATCCCGCATACAGCAGGGAAGACAGAGGGAATCTAGCGATAAGATACTCCGTTCCTCACTTAAAGATAAAAATAAATTAATTTAGAGATAAAAGGATCACTTGAAATCTATCCAAGCACTCTCGCCAATTATGCCATACGTTCTTATCGAACTGCGTCGAAATTCTTATACGTTTCGAATCTTATGACACACTCCGTTCCCAATAAGACACTTAAGTTCCTCACAATCCTGGGTGTTGAATGGCGAAACTCAACCCCGCCCTTTTTCTCGTTACCAGACTGAGAAAATGGAAGTATTAAATATTTCATTTCCTTGAGTGGGACTCAAAACCACAATCTTTCGCTCGTACAGTCGCGCTTTACTCAATTATTATGTTTTAAAGTATGTGTGATAAACACTTAAAAAATAAAGTGAAAATTGTTTAACAGTAGATCTGTCTTATGTATGTAGCAAGTACCGACCAGTCTAGTAAAACAAAGCACGGCGTTAGGTTCCAGAGTCTTAACACTAGATCTGCCCCGCCTATCTTGTTTGTTTAGGGAAATGTGAGCCAAAACACAGCAGGAAAGGTTGCAAAAGGAGCCTAGTGTTAAAAAAATCGGTTCTCTACTTTCCGCCCAATATTCGAAGCACTACATGTTCAATGGCGGAATTCAACGCCGCGCTTTGTCTTGTTACCAGAAAAATTAAAATATTAATAAATAATAATTCTTTTTTCTGAAGTGGGAATCGAAGCCACAACCATCGCATTAACGCTTATGCCACTGCGTTACGACGGCCTCATATCCTTACTATCCTATGTAAACAAAAATTACGCATATGAATAATTTTTCAATTTATTATTGCGTCGCTCTCGATATGCGTAGTTAATCAACAAGTTTGATAAAGTCCATATAGTGCTATTTACAGATCGATAATTACTTACGATGAATCATATTACTTTTGCGTAATGTTACATCGTAAAGTTTAAATAATTGTATTTGGAGAAAATATTAAATGATTTTGGCAGTCGTGTAGCAAGGGCGACTTTATGCGCGACAGGTTGTGGGTTCAATTTCTACTCGCGGGAATGAAATATTTAATTATTTAGTTGCGTCAGTCAATACGCACGTTTCCCTCTCTATGTCTATTATGATGCGTGAAATAAAAAAGTGGCCACATGTGCAATGCAGTCAAGATTGAGTCGGACCCTCAAACTAAGGATATCATACCATTTGCAGTATTGTAGGTCAAATGGATCTAGTATTTATAAAAGTTGACAAACTTAAATTTGCAAGCGTATGCACTCATTTTGTACGAAAGGAACTTTTTATATGTAATATAAATATTTTTTTACATTTTTCTGATTTTTTCCTATATTTGTACAGTAAGTTCTTACTTTTTGCCACACTTCAAAATTATGACCTATAATTTTGAAAACGGGAAATAGGTTATGATCACGCGGCAAATAAATTTGACAAACCTAAGTTGGAACAAAAAATATAAGTATGTTTTGATTCAAAATATCTGTAGTTTTATTACTTTCCGGATTTTTTTCTTTATTAATATCGTCATATTTTTGCCAAATTTCATAACTGTAGGTCCACGGCAAGTATTTTTATGTATCAACTTATAGATTTTCAGTACGCGGCGAATTTCATACAAAATGCAGCAAAAACGATGAATAAATGCTGTTATCTTTACTTGTGACTTAAAAGCTTGTAGTATATTTCTGTGTTCCAAGGAACCGTATATCTGAAAGCTTGGAATTAATAACAGCTCGATACATCCGCGCCATCTGGAATCAATAGTTTTGACAAACCGACAGATCAACAACAAAGTGGCACTTTAAGTGTTCCAGTGTTTCCGTTTGAGGTACGGAACACTAAAGATTTTTTTTTACTTACGTAGAATCTATATGTAACAGAGATTGATCATAACGTCAAATAATGTTACAACAAAAGTAATATAACCAGGCATACATTTGTCTATTCCCATTCTATGGAGGGGGACAAGCGTGCGGTTGTAAACGTGACTGATTGTGGATTCGATTCCTTATCGAGGAAATTAATAATTTAAACAAAGCGCAGCGTTGAATTTTGCAATTCACATGCAATGCAATGGATATTAGTTATTTTTATTAAAACGTGAATGCTTTGAAATGGCTCTTTTATTGCGTTCCTTTGCTTTGTATTTGCAAATATTGGACAGTTTCAAAAACATTTAGGCGGGCAGTTTGTGTTCAAATTTTATATTAAAGGTTCATATACGGTTTTTCCATGAATGAATATTTTTTGTGATGTTTATGTAAGGTTCCATACCTAAAAAGGTAAAAAGGGAAGCCTAAAGGATTAATTTGTCGTCTGTCTGTCAAGATCATTTATCTCGAGATCGCGTTGCGCTGTAAAGCTGGAATTAATAACAAATATTCTGGTCTATGGTTCCTATGAGCACAGAAGATCAAGCTTCTAAGTTAATACAATCAAAAGATATGAGTATTTATTTATTATTATTTTTTTTACATTTTGTTAGAAAAATGTTAAATGAAAATAAAATGGGAAATTTTGTATAGTCTTCACAAACGGAATTGTGGACAGTAACTAGTTTAACATTTTAAAAATACTGTAATTGAAGTACAGAGGCCAGTCGTCGTCAGAACGAAGTGTTTAAACTCTAGGTGACCTTTGTCTACTCTGCCGTGGGCAGGATACAGCGTGAAGCTAAAAAGAATAAATAAATACCTGAAAAAGAATTTCAGCTTCAACAATAACCTAAGAAATGTTAAAACATTTTTTTTTATTATGATTATAAAAAAACGTGTCCTTTTAAGAGCACAGAACGCTCTTTCAAAATATAGTTTATGATTCTGTTGTTGCATTTAGTAATTCCACTTTTTTTTCCATTTAGTAATGGATGCTTTCTTATATAATGGTAGAATGTGGTGCGTTTAACGCATGTATTTAGTAGGGCTGCGAGAACTCAACGCCGCGCTTAGCCTCGACACCAGAGCGAAGAAATGGAAATATACATTTGTTCTTTAAATTTAACTATATTTCACAGTCCATATATTCTGTACGACTTATAATTTGTGTACAAACTGAAGTGAATATGGCAATAAATTATTTATTATTGTATTGTGTTATTATAACGTCAGTGACATTAAACCGATTCATTGATCACATTTGAGTCCACTTACTTTTTAATTAAAATTCATTTGTTAAACGATTCGCTTTCTATTTGTGATTTATTTTATGGTTAAATAATGTTATTGTAAGTTTATAGAAATATTATTAATTCAGTTTAAATTTATACGTGTTATAATAATACGTATTATAATAATGAGATTGTGGCGTAGGGGCACAAGCGTGCGACTGTTAACGCGACGATTTTCGGTTCGATTCCCATTTGGAGGGATAAATGTAATTTTTTTTCATTTCCTCGCATTGCTAACGAGGCAAAGCGCGGTGATGAGTTTCGCTAATCAACACGCAATTCCTCGAGAATTCGAAAAGAACTAAACAAAACGTATTATCACAAATGCTTTTCAATTTTATCTTTAAAAATTAAAAAGGTAAAACTTCTTATAAAAATCAGGCTAAAACATCTCACGGCTCAACGTCTGTACAGAAAGAGCTACTGTCGCCTCAGCGAGAACAAATTCATATATACAAAAACAAAAACAATGTGTTTTTTCAAATAATTTCTTATAAGAACAAAATGTGGTAAAAACAATAGCACTTTCGAGTCCAAATATCGACAAAGCCCGCAGGCGGAGGCTGGTAATGAAACACGGTCTATTCATTAAGTTTGCCTAAAGATGCCTCTAATTAGCCTCCCACTGGCCCTGTCTCGCTAGTGTAAATATTTACACTGTCATAAAGAGGTTGAAATGTACGTCGGGGTGTTGTCGTAGCGGGGATGTGGTGGAAATTAATTTGCCAAGGAAAAGTATAATAGAATTTCTTTTGGAAAATTAAATATAATTATTATAAAATTAATATTTTGCCAAAATTTGCATTATTCGGGAGATTTTATTATTTTTTTTAACTTCACGCAGTATGTAGCAAGGTAGCCTCTTAACCCAGAGCGCAGAGCGAAGAAATAACAATATTAAATTTTAATTTCCTCGAATAAAAGTTGGACCAACAATCTGTCGCGTTTACAGTCACACACTGGTGCCCCTGCGCCACGACTGACCTCCACATAATTTAATACGAAATAATAATGTTTCGTTGATATTACAGTCACAAGGGTCTTAATAACGCTGAATGAAATATAAAATATGTAAATTAATATATCATAATTAACAGTTCTATAGTAAATAATAATAAATAAAACGAAAATACAATACGGTAGTAAAGGAAGTTATGTTTTATTATTACACTGCGGCGACGGAAATAGCTTTCATCCATCAAACATTAGCCGGATGGTCCGAGAAAACAAAATGCAGAACTCAGATTTATCAACAAGCTTGTTAGCCACCCATTGAACAAATATATAATATTATATTATAAATCATAATAAGAAATTATCATATTTTTTAGCTTCACGCTGCATCCACCACATAGAAGGGCAGACAGAGGGAATCTGGGAACCTAATGTTAAGACACTCCACTTCTTAGTAAGACACTTTGGTTTTCTATTTACCGCCGCATTACGTGTTGAGTTGCGAAACTCAACACCTATTTTTCTTCCTTAAATATTTTATTCCTCTGAGTGGCAATCAAATCCTCATTCGTCGCGTTTAATGTCAGATGTTGTGCATATGTTTCACGGCAGCCTTATGATTGTAATATAAGTCTGTCAAATAGTTTATATTGTTATTAATTGTAACTAAATGATTAAAATATTACTAGTGGCGACATTTAGCTATATGTGTACTTCCTTACCATCTGTCAAAGTCATATTCTTTTCTCTAATAAACTACTATCCAATGTCCATGCGTTTTATTAGGTTATGGGCCCAGACCATAATTCGCGATAAAATTGCAGTTTTTATTTCGTAAATATTTACTTTTCGTGGACTATCAGTGTACCGTTTGATATTAAAATATAAAATCGCGGTGGAAATCGCTCCTTTGTGGACCTATATCCAGATTGACTGTCGGCTACCTCGTGGCGTAGTAAATTTTTTGCAAGATGGCTGGAA